>LUCM01004919.1:112820-198199 GCA_008360955.1 Fasciolopsis buskii
CCACACGCACCGGCGCCCTACGATCGTAGTCTTTCTCAACCTCAAAAGTGCTCTCGACTCCGTGGATCGACCAGCACTATTCAGTGCTCTCCACCGGAAGGGTATGCCAACGAAGTTTGTGAACCTGTTGCGAGTATTGTACTCGCATACCTATGGTCGCGTTAGGGTATACGTTGAACTATCACATTCTTTCGAAACGACTAGTAGCGTTCGAGAAGGGTGTCCCATCTCTCCATTTCTGTCCAACTTCGTCATGGACGAGGTGGTGGGAGATACTTTAGGAGGTCTTCGGGATGTAGGAGTCGAACTGGGAGGTTGAGGGAAGCTATGCGACCTAGATTAAACAGACGACGTTGTGTGCCTATTCGAGTCTGCGGACCATGCACAACGAGCACTAGATCGACTGTCGAGATCGGTTGTTCGGTTTGGCATGTGCTTTGCACCTTCAAAGTGCAAAGTACTGTTACAGGACTGGACGACAGCAGCGCCGAACTTGATACTGGATGGGAAGGAGCTGACGATTGTGGACCGTTTCACCTACCTTGGTAGCTGCGTGTCTAACGATGGTAGCTCGGGATTGGAGGTAAGTATGCGTATATCCAAGGCTCGGGCAGCTTACGCTGGATTGAAGCACTTGTGGCGTCGGCCTGATATTTCACTGAAGTTGAAAGGTAGGTCGTGTGTACTGTGCTGCAGTGCGTTCAGTTCTGTTGTACGGTTGCGAGACGTGGAGTAAGCGTGTGTGCGATGTTCGTCGGTTGGAGGTTTTCGACAACCGATGTTTACGTAGTATGGCTAGGATTGGATGGAGTGACCGGGTGAGTAATATTGAGGTTAGGAATCTGGTATTGGGTGCCACTTCTGAAAATAGCCTGTCTCAGCGTATGAAACTTAGTAGACTATACTGGTTGCGTCACGTGTTGCGTATGACGAACACTCGTCTACCATACCCTGTCGTGCCCTATTTTGTGTTCCTCCTAAGGAATGGAAGAAGCCATGTGGAAGCCAACAGATGACGTGGCAACGTGGGATGAGAAAATGTACAGCGAACTCAGGTAAAGTAGGTGTCTCACGTCTTCGTGGTTGGAGTCCGAGAGATCCGTCAACTAGTTGGCTGGAGGCGCTGAAGGATATGGCAGCGAACCGTGAACAGTGGCGATGGTGTTGTCATTTTCTATCGAATCAGAATGATTGAAAGAGTGCGTTTTTACAGTTAGACTGTGTTCCGTGTGTTGGCTGCAGCAGTATCTTATCTTTTCCCGCCTGTGTAGGTCTACTCCCTGTTCCCGTTGGATATTCACTCTTTTTATATAAACGTGTAACTCTGGGGAACGGAAGCGGTCAGTGAGGCTTGACTTGCTGTTTAACGCTGAACGATGATTATGATGATGATTACGGTATTTCAAAATGAAGATTGCGGGTTCGAATCCTCTTAGCCCCGGTCAACTTGCCCGATTAGCGGCTCCCTGCTGTCCGCACTCCCCTTTCTGAAAAGGATGTACATTATCGCTCCATTACTAAAGGATGAAAAAAGATAAAAAAGGACTAATGATGTACTAATACGAGAAATGGAAGTGTCAGCCAGAGCCACAGGATCGTCTTCTAAGAGGGGAAAATATTTATGGATCCACTACTTCGTTGAACAGGCCGTTTAATGACTAACTGGGCGCTCAAAGGCACCGGACGATTGCGATCGATGAACGTAGATCGACGAGGCAAATGAACGTTAGTGAAGTGACAAGAAGCTGAACAGTTCGTGCGCGTAAGCATTGTGCGTTTGTATGGAGTGTTTGAGTGTGCGCACATGCATACAATGTAAATGACCGTCCGTTTATCTTCCTCCGAAGGGAAGAACTGATTTATATGATTCCTTACATGGGTCATGGTAGAGTTTTATGATAAGGTTCCGCGAGCTTACTGAGTACATCCGATGACCCTCAAATGTGAAGCTAAGTTGCTCGGACGATGTTTTACTTCGTCACCAACAGTGCAAAGTTGGCCAAAAGTACGTCTAACAGGAGCACCGTTTCGTTCTTCTGATTTGGTACATCTGGATAGTCAGAACCTAAAACTGTGATCATTTTAGAAACAAGAAAGAGTTCAAACATCTCTTCTCTGGGACGAGAGGCGGTTTGCACATCATCCCTCGGGATATTTGTAAAATGGACAGCATCAGATAGGTGAATGAATGGCGATTGGTACCATCGATATATGCAGCCTTAAAGCCTATCAGCCAAAGAATTTCGGCGTTATCTAAACTGTATATTCATCAATTCTGACTGGTAATTGACACCAACTGATCGATCGGAAGCCGTTTGATTGTCTTGAACTGATTAAATAGGGATATGAAGAATAACCAAGAGCATCAAGTGTACCCGATGGAAATAACGACAGATTTTCAAAATTATAAAGAAATACTATCGCGCGTAGTAAATAGCGAATGGCTTAATGAGACAGAAATGGGCACTACAGTGAATTCGATAGCAGTCTCATCAACATGTCAATAGTTTAGTTCGAAGAAGCAAAACCACGCTTTCGAGATATGCGATGGTAATAGCATAAAAGTGCAGTATTTAGCAACTACTCATTCAACTTGTTCTAAGCAATAATTTAGCAAATTAGCAAAGTAAACAAATGCTTAAGCGTCGGTGGGGCCTTCTGTACACGGCCGTTTTTAACATTAGAACACACTCAATTTACTATGTGAAAACTTCCACACGGATCGCAGAAAGTACATGGTATGCTGTCTCTTCAGTGCCTCTGGAATCGAGTGGCTTACGAAGAAAAAAATTGGTATGCACGGTACAATGTTGAATATATATAAAGAGTTAAATGCAACTAAAACATATTGAGCAACCTCATATGGGTTACTTGAGTGATTCGAAAAATCGTTAAACCCATTAGGAACAAAAGGATAAAACAGCCAACGATAGCTTTTGTTGTTATTTGAAAAACACAATCCATACAAAATTCCAGTGATGCGACAAACTGTCTCAAAGCTACTGTTCAGCATCGAGGATGAAATATCCCAAGTTTTAGAGAGTTAATAACATTTTCCAGCACATGCGCATGCCTGCTAGACAGATTCTGCGCACTACATCCGAATTCATGTATTGTCTGAGACCGGAGAGGTATATGTTCTTGGTACAGTAGCCATGATCTAGAACTGTTAGGGGTATGAAAAGCTTCTTGCTATACTGCAAAATAATGGACCGTTGCCGGATTTACGGAATCACGAAAACATGTCAGTCATTCCGAGCCCTGATTTATTAGTCTGCGTTATTCTGACATTTAAGAATGGTCAATTTCTGTTTCCTGTCCATAGAAGTGGTATCACAGAACTTAAATAAGTTTCTGCGGAAGTTTTGATTATTGACTTTTAGCTTGTTCCTGCATGCACCATATTACATAGCTTAAGTTGAACCTTTCTCGTCGCAAAATACCACACTACATTATTTGACGTTCTACCTCCAGTGACTCTTGACACATTTCCGATATTGAAAGTTTTGATCAGTCATCCAAACCATCGATCTCATGGTCATATAGTGTAGAACCAATGCTGTCTGTACGCAGGTAATACACACGACGCACAAACATACTGCAGTATTGATTGCTGCAGGCTGGAGTATTTGTGTAGTGGATTGAAGCATCAAGTCTCCCACCGGCTCGGCTGGACAACTGCTTTCGAAAGCCATGTCTCTTGCCCGTATGACATACTGGCTTGGATCAATCAGAAATTCATGCGTAACACTATGGTAATTTTAGGGAAATTCGTTTTATGTTTATTCCGAAATCTTCCTATGCGAGTATTTGTACTTTATCAATCTCAGGCGGTTTGTAACCTTCAATTGCTCCATTTGTTTGATGCATCGTGTATCACCAATCTAAATCAACATATCCGAACTGAACAGTCGCGGTCGTGGGTGATATGAATACCACCTAGTAACAAATGAATGGGCGTGGCTGGACGTGAACAATAAATTGTCCACGACAAACACATCCAATCTTAGCACAATTATTTGTTTTGCCAAGCAAGAAAGAAGAGGTCAATAGCGCATCGCAAAACTCAGACACGTTGACTTTGGTTGTGGCTGATTCCTTGAAATCTCATCGAATGGAACAATGCAAAGCATAATTGGAGCGGGAGCTACGAAAATAGTTTGGATCCAAAATCCAGGCTGACCGTGGCATAAAAATACTATCTAATGTACTCGACCACCCAAAAGGCAGATCCAGTGGACAACATCTACAAAGCCTAACACAATTCGTGGGTTTTTTGCCTATTTGGTGTCAGAAATCGAACATCTGGACGTCACATCCAACTTTAATTTGCCTCGGAGGGCAATAAGTACTGAGGAGTTCCGTTAGTGATAATCCGTAATGTATGCCCCAATCGACACATCTTATAAGATCAGGCGTATAATTTATAGAATGTTCTCCGGTATCAAACAACCAAAGCTTCATTTCATCATTCATGATAGGGTAATTCAACCGATTAGAGGAAGTACTGTACCCTTGGTGAGTATATACACGAGATTTACAGGAAACAGACAACCGACTCGATAACTGATGAGAAACAGACGTTGCTGCACGAGTTATTCATTGCTGGTATGCATTAGATTCCCCTGGGGAAAATCGTAGCAAAATTGTACTTTGGTTACGCAGTAATGACCACGGCACACAAAAGCAGACAAGATCGAAATGGAGTGCGCTTACCTCTTCAATGGCATTGTATTGTCGATAAAGAATAAAGAACATCTCGCGTATTAGCTCCAAATTCTCAATGTAACCAGAGCGGGCCCAGTTCACGATAGTTCGTGCAATCAAATCGCTTAGGGTACCTACCAACGAAATAAGAAGACAAACAGGGATTTAACTGTAGACGTCCTATGTAAAAATCTCATCCACTTATTAAAGTTCTTGGACCAAAACAGAAAGATATGTAACGCTACACTCATTGGAGGTTATCCGACTCTCGTTTTCAGTAAAGAACACTAAGTTGCAAACGTCATGGAAATGTTCGCTATCAATATTTCGTCCGATATCACTAAGGTCTCAGTCCTTTGGTTCTGGGTTTAAAGTAACCGTGATGAATGGAGTTTTTAACAAAATATCTTCTAACTGGAAGCTAAGTCACTGAAGAAAATATTTGGCAAGGACTTTTGAGAAGAAACTTAAAATTACCCAGCAAAGACATTGCCAAAAATTAAAATTGAAAATCTAAGTACTGAAAACAATTCTCGACTGATTTGTCATGAAAAAAAAACGGCTGTGCTGTTTAACCACTACCATTTTCTGTTTGGTTTGGTGGTAAAGAAAGGAGTACAACTAATCATAACAACAAACTAATCGGTTTCATGGCTTAAAAATGCTTATATTGGATAGAACAGGATCCCAACAGAAAGAGAGACATAAAACGTCGGGAACTTTTTTACGAAGTCCTTCTAGTTACGCTTCGCGTTGAGATCACGAACGTTTCAATTGAGGTCGGGCTGACGTTGTCAGGTCATACGCACCTCAACTGACGGCGGAACGTTTACGATCTGAACTCGAAGCCAAACGATCTCACCCTTACGAAAACCGTAAAACTGAGTTAAAATCGATAATAACTTCAAAATCCTTGAGTTCAAACCTGATGGACAAGATTAATAATTTATGCTCTGTTCAGTCGTGCACAGGAACGGCGCAGCTGTAATTAGAAACGCAAATTTTTAACCATGAGCTCACTTTTTCGGTTTTTCTTGGATTTTTCTACTTCAATTAACCGGCGCAGAGCCTCCTGTTCCACCGGAGTTGGTTCGTCTTTACTACGCCTCGTGATCAGCTTCCACAGTGATTGTAATATCCATGGTGGAATGCCGGAACCTTCTTCCGGATTACCCATTCCCGGTGGGACTTGTGGGAGTTGAGCTAGAGCAGCTTGCAAGTCATCCGGGGGATAAACTTGGGCAAATGAGACAAGACTAAGGTTATCTGGTGCGTGCGTCACTTTGTATGAAAAACCGTTCGAATCACTATATCCACTATCCGTCATTGAAGGGGCTCCTAATTGTTCACTGAAACTGGACTCGTTTGGCTCTGGTCGCATTACGCCCAATTTGTCAGTTAGGTGCTTGTGAAAGTGACGTAGTAAATCCTGCGGGTTGTACCATGTGAACGGAAAAAGAAGAAAAGGTGAATTGAAATATTTCAGATATTTCACAGTGATTAAATGCGTTATTAGATATTTATAATTCGGATGGACAAACAAAATAAAATGCAGAAAACAGTGGATTCATATACACAGTAGATCTGTGTATTAAATGATCTAAATTTTTATTCAAATAAAAACACTATGTTAAGTAAAAATACTCAAAAATCTGCGAGTCCACCGTTTTCAAAAATGGAAGTCATCAAGTGAACAGGTTTCGGTAAAATGCATGATGGGGTCTCCCTTTCCTTCTGTATCGATGGCCTCGAGATATTAATAACAAGGATAACAAAACTCCAATTCGCGCAACAAAATAGGCTCGTAATCACTGGTGTGAATGGGTAAAAGATGATTGGTCCTCGTGTGAAAACCGCAAAGGGGATATTTGATAAGCATCGCATCTACACTTCCAGCGTGGGTTATCCCTCGCGGATTAGCTAGCACTCGCGAGAGCTGAGCGCGCAAAAATTATGCAGGTTCCCATTCCAGTGTTGGGTTTATTGACAAATATTCGTTCTGCGAGAAATGCTTGAACATGGGTGCCTCGCAGGTAGATTCACAATCTTTGTCTCTCTTGAGCTAAAAGCAACGTTTGACACCGTCAACAGCACAGTGCTTCGACGCTGCCATTCTGCAAAGTTTGTACCAGATGAATTTCTTCCGCTTATTCAACCTCGACATCCAAACCGACGCATCCAAGTTCGTGCCTATATAGACCTTTCAATCCAGTTTGATTTGAGAAGTGGTGTTCGTTAAGCTTACCCCTTTAACTGTGTCGAACTATGTCGCGGAGAGAATAATAAAAATCACCCTGTGTTTAAATGAGAATAGTGGCATTGATGTTTGCACAGACAGAAAACTGTCTGACTCAGAATATGCGGATGACGATATGACAAAGAACCCTGAAAACTTTAACCAGTATCTGTTCCAAATCTATTCATTACCAGTGAATGACTGAGATCTACAAGACCCCTTTATGCAACAGTTGGAGAAATTAGATGCCACAGTCATTGACATTCTTTCTTCAGAAAGCTTTTGCTGTGAATCCTGGTAGATTCATAAGTAACTCCTGCTTTGGCGAATTGCCGAAGTTTCACCTTGGTGAGGGCTATGCCCTTGCATAGTTTGGTAGGGTAACCATTGAGCCCTAAGTGAAATCGTGAAACACAGTCCGGCGTGGCCTCATAGCTCAGCTGATAGAACAAAGCGCGTGGGGTACATCCATGCTGGGGTTTGAGTGCCGTCAAGAACGAATATGTTCCACAGTTGAATCAGTTTCACAAGTACTTTGTAATCATTATTTTGTTTGCACAATTGCTGTTCTTTGTTCAATCCGCTTCAGAACAGGCGCGCTGCGACCAAAAACAGAGAACGTCAGTATGATGCTGGTTATTAGTAAAGCTGAAACAAAGAGACAACCCGTACCACACTCCGTCTTATCCAAAATCTTTCATTACTTTATTTACTATACATGCTGTTTTTTAAACAGTAACCCAAAACAGCAATCCAAAACAGAGTGAAACAATCGCACGGTAAGGGTCGTAAAACCCAAGCTGAGCTGAATGGAGCACAGGTGTAAAATCGCATTAGATTTCCAAAATCAGTGTCGTTTAGCTACTATTGACTAGTCTGTTCTATTACACACTGGAATACTGCTTTCATATTTCGATTTTACTAGAAATTCGAAATCGTTCAGCAAAAATGAGCTAGGGATGAAATCACACCGTTAATCGTGACAGTCAGACGGACCAACAGTGAAGTTTAGCCAATAACCGGTTCAAAGCAGCAAAATCAAGAGCATGGCAGAAAAAAACGTACCTTCACTTCTTCGGCACATCGATTAGTCTCCTCGCCCTCCACCTCCTCCTCTTCCTGCAGCGGATCCCCGGAAATAGCCTGCTCTGAAGTAGGAGCATTTGTTCTTTCTTCCAATCGGCCAGTCGGACCACCCGGACCAGGCATTCGAAGCAAACTGGCCATCTGTGTACCGGCAGGACAGCGAAACTCGCGCGTTCGTCTGGCAGCCACAGACGAGGGAAGATTGGATAACTTAATTGCCATGTATCGAGAATATTGATCCTAATAAAAGAGAATCGAGAGAAGCGTAAAACTCGGCAAGCTCTGATGGTTGAACAACACATGACAAACAAACGGCAGTGACAACATACTGATTGCAAGCTTTTTACGAAGGTGCTGGCGAACTTCACCACCTGCTCCACACGGTTTCGAAGCTGTAGATCACACAGACTGTGCAACAGACGACAGATCTCCAGTTTTACACTTTCGGGCAGTGGGAATTCGAGCAGACTTCCGTTGATTGATACTGAATAGGATCAAGTAGAAAATAACAAGAATGTGAAGTCAGGAAATTTGGTTAACACAGACCAGTGAAGATCGAAGCTTGTCACAATGGATAATGCTTAGTAGGAGTGTATGACACCATCAGGTACACAGGGCGTTAGGATATATCAAACGAAGAAATAATTCTAAGTCAAAAGAGGAAAAATAATTGGTCTCCAGTGGTAAAATAGGAAAACGCTTGGAAAAACTATAATCGACTGAGTTCTTAGGGTTGTAAACTTATGAGTGTTGTTTACAACCCAAGCTGACGGCTTGGAAAGCCATGTTGATTATTGGAGATATCGTCTAGGATGGTAATGAAGCATTTGGTTTCTAAACAAGTTCGGCGGTCGTATGATTCCAAAGAAGTTTGCATATGCCCCAGGTATTTCCATAAACAATTAGTTGGCCTTGCAATAGGGTAGGAGATAATTACTAAATGCGGACTAAACTGAAGTAGGTGTAATGACTAGCGTGTTACCAGTGACACTCTTGAGAAAAGTGACTGCGTGAATGCCACACGCATATATGGAAGCATTTTACTATGAACTGCAAATAAGCATGGGGTCAACATCAAAGAAATGTTAGGAAATAGGGGGCAAACAGGGATAAACAGATAAGAGAAAGATGACAGAGAAGAGTAAAAACCAATACTGATAGAATCTCGAAAGTACCGCAATTCTATGGAAGTGCCCCAGATGTAAGATTGGGGAAACTGTTTTTAATACAATTTCTTTTTATAACTTCACACATAGCATCACGACGACTGCATATGCTGGCCATGTTAGAAGTAATCCCATTTATACAGACATTGAAAAATATGGCACAGCAGGTGGTAACATTGACAGTTCCACAGTGGTTATGCAAGCTGCCAATTCAAATCTTAGACAAAAGTGCAACAACCAAAGTGGTTGTGTTGAAAATGATGGCTGAAAAATAGTAACCTACAACTGTCAAATAAGCAGTAAAAGAAGGGTCACAAAACCATTGGATCCAGTCTAGAGTAAGCCGGCGGTGGCCAAGCGGATAAGGTCGTGGCATTTGGACATGAAGGTCGGGAGTTCGAGTCCTTCCACTGCCGGTTAACGCACCCCACTTGGAAGACCTCTGTTGGCCGTGGCCCCCTTCCTGAATAAATGATGATTTCATTAACAGAGGAAGTAAAAGACAAAAGAAAGGAAGACATTCTGCTGGTTCTTTCTCTCTTTGGCAGATAAAGGAGATGGATGCACTAGACTTCCATAAACGATTTCCGATCATCATTTTCTATTTACCATTCAGATTGCGTGCATCCTTCACCGTCTGAGGTTCCAGAATAGCCAAAAGTGTGGTTAGATGCGTGGAATCCAATGTGCCCATGATCAACAAACTGTTGATGGTTCTTAGAAGTGGCCTGTGAAAAAATTTAACCAAGAGAGAAATTACTAGAGAAACATGCAAGTACTATTATTAGTTAATGCATATAGAACAGTTGGTTCAAACCGTTGAGGATACAACTGTTGACAGACTACGGTCATGAGGAGGATAAGGTAAAAAGTATGAAAACTTTTCAGTGGCCCGGCTGGTGTAGATCTAGTCAGGACATCAAGTAGGGTTCACAAGATCTCACCAAGCAACTATTGGAGTTAATTAGTGATGCGGCTTAATATCAAACTAGTGACTTTATTGTGTTCCACATATTTCCTTTATATATAGTTGGTCAACCTAGCACTTTGTTATTTCTCCCTTTGAGTAGATAGCGCTGAGCATTAGCAAACAGAATCAGAGCGCGTTGGCTGTAAAAACTGAACTGAACTGATCTTTTCCGAAACCCGAGGCTTTTGTGCTCGGTTTCCTGCACTCTGTTTGAAAATATCACTCCTGTTCTACGCTTGATCGAAGCCACACAGATAGTTCCAAGTAGCCAGTTCAGTGTACACCAATCACTACGAGGCCAGCACTGAGAACTTGACTGGCAGTGGTGGCATCGAAGACTTGGGAGAAAGATAGCACTTTAAGCCAGAGAGCACAGTAAAGGGAGTGTTTAACAGATTTTTTTATTATCCATCTAAAGTACCTCCAAGTGAAATCTACCGATCCGCTTTTTTGATAAACCAGACGGGACTATTCTGAAGAGATACCAAGACTTTCCAAGGATGAGTAACCAAGTGAATGGAGTAAACCTGCACTGTTGACGCAGGAATAAATCAATACTTCCATCTTTTCTCAATTGTGAGTTGGACGTCGATGCGGCGTGATGAACCATTTTAAAAAATATGACAAAGCGCTTGGTATTTGACAATGATGAAAAATGAGTTTGATGGTTGATCAATAAAGTTATGGTTCTAAGGTTACTGAATGGTCCAGAAAGCAAATTTCCACTCTCTTCTATGTTAAGAAACCTCTAAAGCAATTCGCTGATAGGCAGTTCCTAAAGATATTAGCTGTTGAATTGCCACACCCCGCGAATCTGGGTCAAAGTTTGATTAGATTTCGACGAGAAGACAGCTAACGAAGTTATTCAAACAACTACTGATCGGATTCAGAAACATCTGGAAGAGGTAAGTCACAGGACTGAAGAGAAACAATTGGCCTGAATTGGTAGACATTTGCAGCCGACTGGCTTACCGTAGATTGGTTTCAGTGAAATGGCATTTCTAAACGGAAAGAATTCTTTTTAGGCAATGAACTAATATGAACATAGTGCCTAAGTGAATCGTGTAAGCACGGTCATCCTTCCGCCTATTATTTTCGAGACAAACAGATGACGGATGACTGCTACTTAATTTCTAGGTTTGGCACGAAATCCAACACAATTCACCGTTACACAGGCAAGAAGCATGTAATCTCGACACTGCACTTTCGTCTGTAGTGTGGAGTTCTACTTCATTTCCAACTACGATCCCATCGATTTGTAAAAGCCCTGGAGTGGATTGGCCGAAAGACTACTAAGTAACTATTTTTTATGATACAAACTACCAATCTGCACGTTTTGAATGAGCTCTGAATGAAGCCACCTGTTTATCTAAGATGCGTCGACGGTGACAAACCGTAAAAACACTAGTCTGCAGTTTTAATCAATAGCTTTTTAGAGAAAACGAAAATAAGTCAAGCTGTAATATTGAATCATTAGGAAGACGTCTTCTCTCCAAACAGTAGTTATCCGAAACAAAACCTCTTACGGATAGAAAACTTTTTGAAATATACTTGAAAAGCGAGTACAATAAAGCGTCAGCACAATTCACACGCGGATAAACTTTACTATACCCCATCGTACACAAACCGCATATTGCACAAAGCAGGTAGTCTTCCCTGAAAGGAAGGGAAGTTGTGCATTTCATAACCACGAAAGAGAGTGCACTTTATATATAAATACATGATCATGGAAGAGCGCATGCGCAAGAAATCACTCACAGCAGTAAGTGTTCGAAATTACCCCCGGCCGGATCACGAATGTTGCCACCTTTGTTTACACAGTCCACCAGACAAGTGAGACATAAGTCTCTCAGCTGAGTGATCGGAAACTCTGGGCAGTCAGCAAGCTTTAGGAGACCACCCGGTCCAGCAGCAGCCATAGCTGCAGACAGCGCGGTATCCTCTTTGCACATCTCCTGCGCAGTCGGTAGTGGAATGTTCCCAGTGCCGTCGGCGCCAGGACTAGAAAATTTCCATTAGAACGCGGGCGATTTATTAAGACAATGACATAGTTGGAAAAAATTATATCAATCTGAAATAAGAGGAACCGGTCATTTCCAGATAGTTCTGCAGAAAACTAACTTCTGAAGTAGATCACATGTGTGGCATAAAATTGAGTAAAGTTGAATTGTAATTCGATATTCCAAGCACTAATCGTCAAACGGCTGCTCATATTGGGATCCAACATTACTCACCACTGAGGTGCGAACTGTATACGGGACCATTGTGATACCAGTGACAAAAAAGAGTAAACATCTGAACTATTGTGACAATACCGTTGAAGAACAAGGCTGTTGGATTAAACATCGTGGACTATCTGCGGTCGTCGATACCAAAACAGTGGGAGTCTATTAATCTCATTAGCTAACATCCATAGACCAAAACCTTTTTATAACGAAAACCCGTCATATTTGACTTACATGAGAAGATGTGGATCCGTTTTAAGGGCGGGTCGAATGCTCACGTGTTCCGAGACTGACGGAATTTTATCCAGGTCACATTCTCCGTCATCATAATCGTCCAAATCATCTACATTCTCGGAAACACCAAAATCAAGAGACTCTTGCTTGTTCGTGTTCTCCAACACACTCAATGGGACAATGAACTCCCGTCCAGTGACCTGCTTTAGTTTCACATGGCTACTCACGTGCATAGTGAGCATGAGTTCGACAAATCCACTGCGCAGAGGACCAGGCATATCTGAAAAACGATTGATAGGAACCTATTAGTCCATACAAAGCAGCCTAACCAACCCATGTTTGAATGAGCAAACTGAAATCTGGACTTCATCCAAAACTATTGAGTTAGGCTGGAAACTTCTGTAGTTTGCGTTCATTCGCGATGAAGATCCATTACATTACTTTGTTATCACTTTCAGTTGTGAAAAAAAGAGACGTAAGGTCAAGCAATTCATTACACAGTGAGTGTTTTAGTATCCTAACCAAAGATATCAACTGTCCACTCTTCACTGGTTAAAATATTTTCTCTTTTTAGGGGCACAGTAGGGCATAATGTGGGAACAATCCAATTCAGTTCAGTTCAATTTCTACAAACTTAACTTTGCACCAAAGTGCTCTGGCTTTGGTTGCCAACAGAGAGGCAATGATTTACCCGCACTATTTTTGACGTTCTGCGGACCTTACTAATACTTTACACAATGGTCAGTCTTTTTCGGGGTTCGCGGTCATCTACTTGTTGAATGTGGACACTGGTTCATTGCCATATTATCGTTTCCCGCATTTTTACCGTTCCAGATTTAGTATAGGATATGTCACTTCCATAGGTTCCAAGAATAAAGACAAATCTTTCAATTCAACATTTATTTCTCACTCATACGATACAACCGAAGAAGTTATGAAGCGTTTACTTCATCTCTCCATACACAAGATAGTAAACTATGACTTGTATGTTCAGCATAAGACAGAGGAAAACTGCAGCCTAATTTGAGTCTTGCTTGGTGAGCACCAGGGTTGCGTTTTGACAATGGATGTTTATTATACCGAATGTCACACAACACTTGATCTTATCTGGCGATCCCTGACGTATCAAAAATCCGGTTACCAGTCATTCATGCGCAACGTAACGTCACTCGCTGGCACTAAGTAAAAACTCGACTATGGTTTACATGGCGATCTGGTCTCAACGCTTTGCGTTTAAACCGCAGGCGTTTCATAACCAGTCACGGTAACATCGTCAGTGTGAATTTCGGTTCTTTTAGTCGGCTAGGCTGTTTACCTTCCATCCATTGAAACTCGATCACGGTAAACATTTGAAGGTCTTTGGTGCAGGCAATATCAACCCAAAAAATAGGAACCTACCAGAGGCTGTTATCACATGAAGTAGTTGGTGTGCATCCACGTGATGCGTGAGGCTCTGAGCCACATTGTGGTTTGCGTGACAACACAAAGCCTGATACAGCTCCAGTGTGTGAGAATGAAACCTGGAATTTAAAATTACAGCGTGACGAATATATACAGTGGAATGAAAAGTAAGTATGAATAGAATTCCATTAGAACTCTTGAAAATTTGCCTTTTGTAAACAAGTCCACTATTATGAAACTGGCAAATTTCGTTTCCGTATACAGAAATGCGTCATCTACGGGCGTGACGTATCAATCGTTGGGTCTAAGGGTTGTAAACGTAACTCACGAAACAGAGGTAACCTTTTATAATATGATGCTTAAACTAAGGTAGATTGGCGTCCGTAATTTTCCCCCGGTTCCTTTTACAGGTGAACGGGCGAAGCTTAAACACTGCCTTGAACCTGAGATAAAACAGCAGGAGTTGGTCTGCGCAACCCACCTCAGCAACTGGGGCATTTCATCCAATTCCAAAGCGGTTACGCAGCGTCCAGATTCCGGCAACTGTACCGCCAGCTCAGAAACGGGATTCTCCAATATCGTACTCCAGCCACGCTGATCACTGATCTTCATGCTGTACTGCTTCACCGTCCGAGGTGGGACACGAGCCCAATGCCAACGCTTTCATAAAATTGGAGATGTAAATAAATTATGTCGAGTTTCATTCGCGTGAATCCATGAACCATCAAGAGCTCTCTTTATTCAACTATTGAGCACGCATCGTTTAATCTAGTTTTGTCTTTTGATTGCTGTCTTTTTACAATTGGAAGTGAAATAAAAGTAAGGGCTAAGAGCGGAAGGGAACATTGTGAATAGGTCACTTGAATTGTCATATGTACCTGGTTAGCTTAGTGGACTGAGTCAGTAGATCTGTTCGACCATCCGGAAGGCTCGCCTAAAGAACTTTTACATATCCGCTTAGCACACTATTGATTGTCAGGTCATCTTTCGCCTAATCTAGTTAACTTAGTCGAATTTTCGACTGGAGCGAATGATGCACACTTGGGAAATCCAGTTAGGAATATGAGCAAAAACTACCCCACACACCTCTTCCATGCTAATTATCTGATATATAGAGGTACCGGTGGCCTCCACGCTTTCATACCTGACTATACCCCACAGGATTTGTTTGTTGCGAAGACAATATTTGGACACCGGCAGCGGTCACGTTCCGCAATCGGCAGCTAAGGAAGAAACCCGACCCTGGGCAAACAAACTCTTTACACCGGGTGTTTCACATTATTAATTTATAGCTAAATTAAGTCTGAGGCCAAGCCCCGTCCTTTACAAGATCAACGGTAAACTAAACGACCGATTTGTAAAGGTAGTTGTCTACGCTTGACTGAATCACATTTGTGGGTCTTGAGACACGGATGCTAAGTTAGCAAGGACGAAGATCACACACACACATATATACATAGATATATGAGTAAATATGGATATAAATATGTATGTTATGATCCATGTATTAAACTTGAATTTCCACTATTGGATAGTACTTGATATTGATAACCAAGAAATATATGACAAATTCCTCTCGCCAAATGATTACGAGTTTGATCAGCTTACGATTTTTAATTTACATATTCATCTGGAAATCCAATCTAAGCAGCATGGGCATCTTCCCATTCCGAATGGTGGTTAGCTACACGTTGAACTCAAAAGAAAAGAGCATCAAACTGCTGAAATGAGGCCAATGTGGAAGCGAATATTTTATCGAACTGCTACATGCCGGAAATGCGGAATCGAAACTTACTTGAAGTGCCTGTATCTTGAGTCGATTTGGAGGAACGCTAACCGCTTGCCTTGGTGGCCGTAACATGCTCACGGTGATCGGCAAAGTGTACCGGTTACGACGGCTGAATTCGAAATTAATAGCTTCTCGAACCGTTGGGCGATAGAACACAGCTCCAAACAATCTCGTGGACGGCTCCACCTGGACAAATGCACACAAAATTGGTTAAACTCAATCAATTGAGTTAAAAAACAGTTCACACGGAAATGTGTCCCAAGTATTACCCACTGAAGAGAAAAAGGAAACCGGGACCACAAACATCAATCCATTGAGCAACTCAACTTAATTATCGCTAAGTGGGATTAACTGACAGCACAAAATAACTGGGGTCTCCAACCACGAACAGGGTAAAGCAATTGACTAATCAGGACGTCTTGGTGGATTGCAAAGAAGCTTACTTGGAAGCGAATTCCGGTGTCGCGGCCGTTCAAATCAAATCCAAGGGTGCCAGTTGCAACATCAACCCAACAAGTCAACGACAATCCCTGACTCATGCGTTTCCCTAAATCTTCAGGGGTCGCCATTTGATTGAGTAATTGTCCCAAGTTAACCATAAACGAGGCCCGTTCAGCCACTGCAGACTGCAGTCATGATAAAAAGAAACAAAGTACAGCAAGTGAAAAATGGGAATAAAACGAGTCAGTGGTGTAATTGATTATGGCACAAAATGAAAATCCCAGAGAATTTCAAATATGGCACCAAAAGTCTCACCTTCAGTGTCAGATCAGACTCCAACAGACACACAGCCGCTTGACGTACAGTGAACAGCTCGACACAATTGATCCCCTGTAACTGACTAGCCGCTGATGGGTTATATGGCTGACCGGTTACAGCATCAAATGCTGGCTGTTGTGAGTTTTGTATTAGTGATAACGAGGAACAATCAGGACTGGCAGGCCTAGCCAGTTTGAAGTAATTGGTCACCCAACCTATGTGAACCAGGCCCGGATCTTGACCAGGTAGAACCAGTACTGTGAATGAGAATTCATCAACCAGGTTTGCGATTGGAACCATGTGACCAGAAGCATCCGGCTATTTTGTAAAAGCAATTAATATCAGAGAATGTGAGCACATTTAAAGTAGCCATAAAATAAACTCAATTTCGAAGTTAGATCGAGAAAGGGCTTCTGTCAACTAAAGTTTATGGTTTTAAAGATAACTTTTGACCAAATTAGATAGTCTACCTTATTCTGCCTACATAATAAGTACGCGGCACATGATTAGGAATTAGGTAACACTTGTCATAAAACGAAATGCGGCCACTGTGCATGAATTCAAACCTACTGCGAGAGATAACCAGAGTACAGCGTCAAATCGGCGAGACATGTGGGTGCGTTTGCATGTTTCAGTCGTGTATATAGTCAAGTGTGAGATTTTTGGTCTGTATACGGAAATAAGCATGGTCTGTTGAGAAGCAAGAAAACAGTTAATCGCTCATTCTTAATCAAAGACCAATGGTGTTGTCGTTTTTCAATTCAGAGGAAGGATCCGCAGAAGTCCTTCTTTGGGATTATTTATAGGAAACTGAATAATCAGAACGAAAACAGATGTTTGCGATACACCTCAGTGCGTTGTGAAAATCCGACTGATAAATCGGTATTGTAATCCGTTTCAGCCACAAGAAAAGTAATAGGCTAATGACATAAATTAATGGCCGAATAAAGTCGAACGGTCATCCCAATAAAGATAAAACAGTAAAACTTTCGAAAATCACGTTTGCTGAGAAATACGAATAAGTGCTGCCGGATTTCTAACTTTGTCCAAAAAAACAGGGGAATTACTTCCCTCACCGCAGTAGATATAATAAACCAATGTAGTTCTAGTAAGGATCCGATTTTTATGCAGTGTGGCAAATAAAATCAGAAATGAACATAACCACCATATGGAGTAAAAACAAACAAGCCCTAGGAAACCGGTCAATGTAGAAACTTACCACTAATCCATCTAAATCATCTTGTCCGAAAGTCATGTTAGGCCCACCTGCGGATGCCGGGGAGACAGGGGTGCTAAACTGATTTGGCGACAAGAACTGTGCACCACTGGATAAGGTCGGACTTCCAAGACCCAAGGAGTCTGGAGATGGAGTGACAGATGGCATACCAGGAGCACCACCACTTAGTAGACTACCTTGTGCACCTGAAAACGCGCCAGCTGTAGCGGAGATCAAACTTCCCGATCCAGCGCTACCCTGACCGGCTTGACCAGGTGAGATGATACCCTGGTTGTGTGCTCCGCGTTTACCGCCACCAAGATTCACAACACTACTACCCCCACCGCTGGCTGAGGAACCACCGGCTGTGGCAAAGACACAACAAAGGGAAAAAGGACGGCGTTATCCTTGATACGGAAGCATGAATTGCATCAAATTATTTTAAAATTCGATGTCCCGAAGAAGAAGGCTGCTCAAATGCATTCGTTTATAAATAACCAATTCATTTATCGAGAACATACAGTCCAACCGGATCTAAATGAGTAGTAAAACATAGAGAAAGCTGATGGCGGTACCCAAATATCGTCATTAGCACCTGAAAGTCAGAAAGTATTTTCATGCTGTGTTAACTGGCTCAAACATAATACTCCAAACCAGAAGCTAAAAGATACAAAAAGATAGGGAATACTGACCTCCCCCACCAAGTGTTGATCCAACGTCCGGACTGGCATCACGCGACTTCCCTTTCTTGAACATATTTCCTAATCGAGTTTTCTTCACTCTACGATCTCGAATTTCCAAATTTGATGAGGTGAAATCCTGTAGAACGAAAAGCAGCGTATTGTCTAGATAATCTGGATCATGGACTGTTAACAAGGGACAAAATCAAATAATTCATTCGTGTTCGATTGAAGCATGAACATATCTAAGGATGATACTCGTAAAGCTATTCTAACTGACTGTCTCAGTCTAATGCCAATGGAATAAGATTTCACATCCAAAAAGCATACGGATGACAATTATTCAGTTTGGACGACTGTTTTTTAGTTCGCAAATCTAAATAGGGACGTGAAACTTTCAAATTATATCAGGACCTGAACCCAAATAAATATTCAATGTAGACTAGAAGAGCAAATATCCCCGTTAAAAGTAATCCTAATTAGGGTCGTAGTTTTTTTATATAAATCTCTGACTGTACATATCTAACTTATTTGAACTAAACAAATTAAGCCTGGTAGTTTGCACACAAGCTCAGACACGTAGTTGTCGTGAATTCAATCGAACACCAGTGCTGTCGACGGCAAGGCACTGAAGCTACCATTAATTAAGATCTATTGCAAAAGCATATAACTGTCTATTTTAATAGCTTCCATTAGATAGTCTATTGAGTGTCTTCCTAAAAAGCTATATTGATATTCGGTAGTTCTTTTACGAAGTTTAGTTCAAAAAAGTAAGGCTTACAGCATTGGTAGGTAAATTCGCGAATGCTGCAGTACGAACAGAGAAGGGATGGCTGTACTAGGCGAACTTTGGAAACTAATTCCAAGTTAATTTTACAGATATATCTTTTCTGCTTCTCTTTTCTTTCAGGCTGGCTTAGGAAGTGATAAACATTCAAAACTCAAGTACTGAGACTGAGATCAGTTATGACCACAATGAACTGAATCACCCGCTGTGCTCGAGACACGGTCTAAGTTGAGCACGGACAAAGCCGTCGCTATCCGCTTTCACAATCCTCTACTGTGCGCTCAAAACCAATTTTTGTTTGACCTTCAAATTCCCCGACCAATCCTGCGCCCAATGTAAACCCTAGACCACAAAATAATTACCATAACACGTTCATCTGTTTGCGGGTTATGCATGAAACACCACCAATCGCTTCCCACTCAGATTTTCATCGGACTAATCCAGTTTCTCAAAATTCTTCCCTATATATTGTGATATGGTGTCATGAGTACGAATCACTAAAAGCGAGCTTGTTTGCCAGTTTGTCTTCTCAAGGTTATGTATGTGTGAATACCAGTCGACTGAAGTATTGATTTTCGTTCGTTGTTTCTGTGCATGCGCACACCGACTGCAAATCCCGTCACGCGAAAGAGAGTTCTATTGAGAGTTACCTCGATTATTCCGAAATGTGCCTTCAACAGACGTGGTGATCGTTGCCGGTGATTTGAACGGTCAACTTGCGTACTTAATGGTGATGGAACGGCACATCGGAGGTCGATTTTCTGTTCCAGCCGATAGGGCTGACAAGAGATTGTCTCGTTCAAGTTTGTTCTGACCACAGATTGTTCATGGTGAACACCAATTTTGTAATGAAAATCGACTTCGACTAATCTGTTGTCCTCCTTCACCTTCACAGCGTTGGAATCATTGATCACATTTCCATCGGTCACCAGCAGCGAGGATCAATCGAAGCTCGCCGATCGTTCTGGTCCAAACCCATGGACTCAGATCATGGTTTGGTTCGTGCTCGCTTTTGTTTGCTCTCAATGTGCTCAGACCAGCACGAAAACCATGCGTACTGCAAAGGTGATTCTAAACGATAATCGCCGACTTCAGTGCCAATTGGAGCTTTTGATATGGTTGTCGTCTCCAAAAAACGCCCAAAAAACGAACGAACATTGGTGGCAGATAAAACAGCCCAGCACTCAGCAGCAACCGCCACTCAACTCCCCTTGCTACCTAAAGGTCATAAACGATGGATATCCCTGCTTCAGTAGCTTTGTTGGGTGGTCGTAGATCTGTCCCTCGAATGCAACTTGCGATGACATTCTTGACATATAACAGGAAGGGTGGGGAGCCCAGTAAGCTGCCTCTGGCTACACCGCTACATCTAGGTTCGGACATGAGGCCATTTACTTGAACTACCTGCTTTCTAGATGAGAGGTGTGATGAACACCACCACACAATCGAGTCGACGATGCCGTAAGATTCTATTTTATGTAACAACTTGCGATGAGACACTAAAAAGCCTTCCGATGTTCCTGGCCTCAGTTGTAAAATTCAATTGTTCAGTTATACAGGTGGCACATGGGGTTTACGAAGAAAGCCATGTTGTCCAGTGGTAATAAGTTCGTGTTTTAGAAGATAGGCAATGGTACCATTTTTATTAAACGTTCCATAATTCTGGAAACTATAGGGGTGCGGATAATTAGGTGGTGATTGGCCGGGTCACTGCGTGTGCTTTTTCTGTAGACCGGAATGATCACAGAGGGTTTCCACTGTAACGGAAAGGTGCAGCATTGAATAGAAAGGCTGAAGATATTTGCTAATGATATTGAGATGTCACTCTCACCCAACAAGAAGAAAACCGGGGCTAGCGAGTCTAGCTCAGAGTGACAGCAAATTTAAGTTTAAAAAGAGCTGCGACATTTCATTTAGGAGAAATGAGATTGTTTGATACGACACTGTAGTCCAGTGAAGTAAGGAGGGCGTACCGGGATTTGTCATTTATCATAAAAAATGACCGAAAACCGAACAAACACTGGGAGCAGATAAAAAGCCCAGCACTCAGCAGCAACCGCCACTCAACTCCCCTTGCTACCTAAAGGTCATAAACGATGGATATCCCTACTTCAATAGCTTTGTTGGGTGCCCGTAGATCTGTCCCTCAAATGCAACTTGCGATGAGATGCATAAATCCCTGGGGCATCAGCTGGCCAATTCTTGAGAAATGATTGTGAGCCCTGGTGGGTAAATGGAAGAAGCTGCGGCTATCGGCAACAGTCACAACCATTACGGACTGGTTCATAGAAGCCGAGGCGAAGTCATCAAGGAATCCGATGACACATTAATTTATTCTAAAAACCGTTGACTGCAATGTAGAGTAGAACATTTAAGGGAGCAGTCTAGCCGGCCCATGTCCAAAGTGTACCTGCGGGTGAAGCAATGCAGGTGGATAAGAAACCATCCGAAATGCAGATGATCAAGGAAATAGGCGCGTGAAAGGCATGGGGCAGCTAGATCGGATGGAATGTCGCCGACCGTCTTCAAGGATGGTAGCGAAGCGTCAAAATCGGAGTTAAGGAAAATCTTACGGTCAATCTGGGCAAGGGGAGGATTAGTGTGAGTCGGCGATTGTATCGAGTTACAAGAATGGTGATAGGTTCTTATGTGAAAACCAAGGAGTAATTAGCACCCCATCCAAACCGTCCTTGGTCATTATCTGTCGCCGATCACCCAATACTTCCGAAAGGTGTGTGCTTGACAACCAAGTCGGTTTTCGTCCCGGTCGAAGTTGTATTGACCACATTTTTAATTTACGATGGATCTCAAAACATAGGCATATACTTCGTAGCCCCATGGATTTTATCTTTCTTGCTTTGAAAGCGGCGTTGAATTTAGTTGAATGCATAGTTCTGTAGCGTTGCTTTTCATTGAATAATGCACCAGAGAAATTCATCTCACATATCTGATCTGCATACGAAAAAAATGAAGCCGAGTTCGTGCTTACGGCAGTCTTTCAACCGAGTTCAGCACGGACAGTGATGTTCGTCAAGGCTGTCACCTTTTACCTTTTCTTTTAAATCTCGTCATTGAGACGCTTCTTGAAATAACTCTTGCCCCACGCAAGAATAGTGGCATTGATATTTGTTCAAGAAGGAATCCGTCTGACTTACCGTATGCGGAAGACGTTGTGTTACTGAATGAAAACCGAGTGGGCCGCACGTTTTCCTCGGTCATCTGAACGATGGTGTAGGCAAATTTAGTATGCCTTTTGCACCCTCAAAGTGTAAAGTGGTGTTGCTGGGGTGAATTGGCCCAAAGTTGGAACTTGTCCCCGCAGGCGAGATTGGGTGGATATATTTAGTTACTCCTGGAGTTGTATCACACCTGGAGATTGTATATCAGATAGTTTTCACCAGTTTGAGGCATCTATGGTATCGGCGTGACTTCCGGTCATCGATCCAAGGTCGAGTTTACACAGCCGCCATGAGGTCGGCAGTGCCCTACGGCTCAGAAATGTGGCCACTGGAAGCATAAGGTTTGCGAAGACCGCTGGTGTTTGAACAAACTTGTCTTCATAATATTGGCAGAATATGGTGGGAAAACTTTACAAGTTACTCAAAGGTCGGGCATAAGCTACTGAATCCTAGGGTCCAGTCTTTAAAAAATGAACTGAATAGGTCAACGTGGTTGGGACATGCTTCACGCATGCCTCATTGGGCGCTGTTCTTTGAGGGAGGTAATGGCTGGAAGATGATGGCTAGTCGATCACCTGGGAGAAGTGTGTGGAAACTCTAACTAGTGTAAGTGCAATTAAACTTCCGGGTTGGGATCCATGAGATCCCCGAAATGATGGCTGTATATGGACCAGCCTCGCAGACAGTAGTGTTTTTGGATTCGAGACTTTTTCTTTCATATGGTTTCTGAAATTACTATTTTGCCCGCCATGTTCACTAGTCCCTGTTCTTTTTTGTTTGAACAGGTGGCGCTGCGAGGCAGCAGCCAAAACGAGAGCAAGTTGGTGCAAAGTTATGCGTTGCACAAGCGGGACTGAACTGAAACCCTACATAAGTTTTACTAAAAGTGAAAATAAATAATACTATCAACCGAATGGGCCTGTAATTTTTATTCTTCCGCACAATTATAATCACGATGCACTAAATATCGCAGTAGGAACCACGTGTTTGATTGACAGAGAGGTTTATTCTGATGACCGAAAAAAACCCAGACCATAAATAAATTTTACCGCTTGATTTTGCAACATGGACACGATATCATGTCCCGTTGATCACCGCGTAAAGTCGTCTCAGAAAAAAACCATCACCGTATTTGAGCAAATTTAGTCCGACCGCAGACTGAAATTTTATTTTGCTGAAAAAGGTTGTCATTGTTTAACACTTGGCTCAAAGCACGACAGTTATCGGGGAACAAAATTGTAACTTCATGCGGACATTATAAGTGATGAATTACTCGGTTATAATCAACTGATTGGCGGTGTTTATTACAAGCGAAATTGGAGATACGTTCACAGCTAGCTTACATGCCCCATCAGATTCAAATTCGTGGAATCGCCGGGAACGGGATGGGGAGCGACCTGGGTTATTTCCGGTTCCACATGACGACGAAGAGAATCCAGGTACGCATGACGTTCTTTTAGTGTTCTGCAATTCAAGTTTAGTTTGTAAATGGTATGTCAATAACGCTGTTGTGGAACATTAAAACAATGGTGATAACAAATCCATTAGGCTTTCTAGGAAACTATTTTAATCTATGGGATCATTAACCTCCAAATCCTTCAGAATGGTCGCGGGTGGGCGTCACAAGATATGGGGGCAGCTACTCGCCCTGAACGCTTCTCGAAAACACTCCCAAATGATATGAGTCTCAAATAACTTCTGCGGAGGAATTCTGCGCACTGCCTCCTCATGGTGAAGGTGCTCCCGCGAAAGTTCAAGGACAAAGACTGTTTAAATGTCCGGGTAGTATCAAGCTCATAGAGGAACCACGGATCTTAATGGATGACTGATGGCGTGGAGAGGACAGTGGAAGAACTGATTTTTGCGGTGAACAAATGGGTACATAATCAAACAGATCATGAGAGAATAACCAACAGGTTGAAGAAAATAGCAAAGCTAATCTTTGTGTGCTTATTCGTTTAGTAAAATATTATATTACGAACTGATTTGATTCATCTGCATTTAAATAGAATTAAACTAATCGCTCGATTAGTTATTTCCGTTAATCTGAACTCGTATGTAAGCGGAAGTCTTCTCTTTTCTGTCGTTCTCGCTAACGATGAACCCGATGTAAAAACCGAGCAGATCATGGTGAATTTTTCAAGAGGGAATCCGTCAGTGGCAGAGAGTATTGTACGACGATCTTAGCTGATAAGACAATGTGATGGGCCCGCAAAAGATAGATGCATCTTGCGATATAGTGTGATCAGCCTGAAATAATGACCGCACATCGGGGTGAACAAACGATTTTAAGTCGAGAAACCTGAAAGATGACAAGGGATAGTGTAATCAGATTGACTTCCGTTTGGACCCACTAACAGCTAAATTACCCAAGCTTCAATTTTTTTGTCATTTTAAGGTAAACAAGACAGGGAACGTAAATAAGTAGGAATATGACGAAGTATAATAACCGATGGTAGCCGAGGAAATAAAGCAGATGGCGTCAACGTGACTCAGAATGAGGAAAGCAGCACCGACCTTATTCCATCTATCGGGAAAATTGTACAACCTTGGGTCAAACTTATTGTGTAGCGTGATCAAGTGAAGTGAAAAGATGAGATTAGTTGTGTTCCACTTCTTACTTTGTAGTGAACTGCTCTTTGCATCGTGTGGCCAAACTAAGGCGCAGAAAGTGCGTTTCCTCGGAAGTAGTGTGATCGGCTTGCTTTCCGATCACCTTGAAACACGGAATGCTAAAAAACATGAAGAATATGAAACGGAGGGCAAGCTATAGGACTCGAGAGCCGAAAATGTCAAATAGTTTGAGTATCTCATTGAGAAACTGACAAAAACGGGTACTGGAAAAATGATTAACTTAAATGAATACAGGAGACTATGAAGCCATAAAATAATTGGGTTAGTTAGCTTGCTTACATGCTTAAAGCTGAAGTTTTAGCGAAATTCCCCTCTTGAATGGATCACTCCCTTTAGCAGTAAGATAATCGTATTAGCTTATGTAGTAAACAAAAACCTGACTATCGACTATGGCTCCTACCTGTAGTTCACATTTTACAACCATTAACTTTAAACTGATGTTCTTGCTCTTTGGCTACCACCTCACAACGGTCTTCTTATAGGGGAACGTTTACTGGCAGTGGGATTCAGTCATATTACTTAGCGTTTCCAACCATCCGGTATTCCAACTGGACATGCTGGAGACCGCCATTTGGTAAAGTTTGTCCCTAGCATAACGTGAGTTGATGCTCTCCATCCATGTTTACACCACCTTGCACACTGAAGGAGTCCATCTGTGAACGTTCATAACAAATGAGCTAACCATCAGTCATTATAATGGCTGAGTTTTGGTGATCAACCATTTTGTGCCTAACTTTTGCAGTACTGATGGAACTTCCCTTCTGTATCTCGACAATTTACGAAGATTACGGCGCTCAGCCTTCCACAAAGTTTGCATGCTTCACGTTTGCAAAACCCTTGCTTCTGAACCCTATAGCACAACCGACCATACTGATAAAGAATGCTTTCGATTTCTGATCGAAACTGGATGTCACGTCAGCACCACTAATACCTCCAGCCGGTAACAACTATTTTAGCTTTCTGCACAGGTGACAACACTTTGCCCGGAACACAAGGTTCTGGTGAGGCGTAGCTACCCCAGGAGGACGGAAAACCCAAAAAGTTAGTAAACATGTTAAGTAAAGCGATGCTACTAATTGCGCTTGAGTTCCTTATAGTTTGTTCTGACACTAAAAAGGTATTAGGAGCAGATGGCCGTATGGCAGGAAAAAACAAGAGGGGCAATTCGTGAGGGACTATATGAAGCCGGCACGACCAAAGCCATTTGGATAAGATCATTCATGAAGGAAACCAACTGCGTATGATGAGAAAACATTTTTTCATAAATTTATGGGCTACGCGAAAAAATAAAAATCGGGAAACTGTTTGCTTTTTCCCTGTAATCATTACCATCAAATCCCTCGGGCGAAATATGATCAAATCAGAAAAAACTTACGCTCCACTGGACATGGTCACCTCGAGCGTGGGGTGTTTCGACCCAATGTCCGCGAACAAAGATGCGTCATCCCGAACATACCACATCGGCATGGGTCGACACATGTTTCTAGCAAGATCAAAGAGTTGACTTCAATGAGATAACAACCGATGAATTCCAGAATTGTGAAGCGTGAAAAATTAATAGCCATATGAGTTAGACAGCCGGGAATTTCCAAGCGCTTTCCAAATTCACAAAACCCATACGAATATGAAGGATACTGTTTCCCGTGCCTTGATCACGCGATGAAAAATCTATCGCGAGCTCTGGAAAAATCTCATACAGAATTTCACTGGCTCTTCATTCTGTACTATTTAAAATCAAAGGCGAAATACACCAGGTTTCTTGGTCAAATCTAACCAACTAGTCACATATCCAGGTGCAAGGGTGGCAAGGACACAAGTTGTGTGCGCGATTTCCGGTGAATCGAAAGTGCAAAAGTAGCATAATAAATGGATGTAACAATATGCGAGAAACTAAGCAGAAAGGAGATCATTTACGATCTAGGCATAACTCATCCATCTCGAGCATTTATCTTGCATTCTGCTAGTGGAAGAAGAAAAATCACAGTGATTTCATCCAATAATCTCCCTCTTGCTTTGATTCCGTGAAAGAACTGGTTGTGATTTGGATGATCCCCGTGCGGAGAACTACAACTTCTGGAGTCAGAATGACCAATTCAACCCAAATTAGAAACAACAGATAGGCAAAAGCACCAGATAAGACAAATAATGCACATATTAAGTAGTGTGGCATCACAGCATTTGTTATAATAAGCTAGTTGTGAAATTCATTTGTTCGCTGACTCTATGAACGAAAACGTGTGTGCGGTGAATGAGCAGCTGGAACAGCACAAAAAACCTAGGCTGTATCGTGAAAACAAAAGAAAGTAGATTAGAGATGATCTTCGTCCATTACTTCTGGAAATATTCGGGAGATGTTCTAAAAATACGAAAATCTCTCGTAAAATTTTGACATTAGGGGCTGTTTAGATTCAACAACTATGGTGCACTTACACACAAATCGGTTTATAACCCTCTTGCAATCCATAGTAAGTGAAAAATTTCAATGATTGGACATCATTCCCATAGTTCACTTTAACCTGTTGTCCGGAACCAAGTGTGTATGCCGGGACATAGCCTGACGTAAGGGGGAGGAATATGGACAAATAACTTGTAAGGTACATTGGAAGGTTTCACGTCTGCAAAGATATCGTGTGTAATTAGGAAAACACTTAATGATTGCTTCGGGTTGCGTAGTTTCTAGGGACTTCAATGAACTGACGGTGCTGGAATTTAGGGTTAGGATTTCAGAAAGCAGAAAGGGCGTTTTATTAGTATCACCTTTCTTCGGGTTATGGCTAAAACAAACAACAAAAGAGTCACTCAAGTGACGTTTTCACACATAAGCAGAAGATTGCGCAGTACAAAAGGAGTGAGAAGTATTCCATGAATTGATATATTATCGAGCTAACTGAAGATTTCTTTTTGTATCCAACTGTTGAACTCAAAATGTTGTTCATGGGCCTCATATTCCTGTCTTCGATTATTCGAATTCATCAGGCCCCTGACTCCAATCACTTGAAATCTAATGGTTCTAGTATCAAATCAATAAATTGTTATTTAATTGCTTTGCTAGACTACGTAGGATTTAAATTCTTATAAAGAAGTTAACCAGGTTTCACTGTAACACGTGGTCAACCAACGGCATTGGGAGACCTTGAGATCACGGCTAACATAATCTACCTGTGCTATTGACATTATTCGAGATAGTTTTGCTTGAATAAATAAATTCCAAGGAATTCGCCAGAGTGTTAAATCTTAAAATGAAAAACGAGTCTACCAAGAAGTCTTGAATATTCGAAGTGAACTAATCATACCCATGGTCATCAAACGATTTTCCTTTGTGCTTTGCATCCGTTCCGTGCCTTCCCTACTGAACTACATTTATGCCATGACGTGAGGCGCTTGAAGCCATGAGGTGTGTGCCACAGCCCCCTTCAGCACTTGCATGACTACGTAACTTGAAATTTTCATTTCTTCAGAAAATAGCGCTGAACTACCGAAAGTTACGCGGCCAAATTTGTCACCAATCCCATTCGGTGCTTGGCATAAGGTTACATACATGAGTTTTCATTATCGTTAGCTCAAACTGATTATTTTCATGTTCTACGTCTCACACAACTAATTGTCTGGATTATCTGTTTCATCGGCAATAATATCAAATTAATTATAGTGTTGCTTTGTTGTCCAGGTCACACAAGTCGGGTGAACGATCTCCGGTGGGATATCCACGCCGTGTAGAGCGCCCTGAAATTGATAAAAATCAAACTTCGAGACAATCTACTGAAAAATAGGAAGCAGTCAGGCACCATCCATGAAATTTCTTCCGATATGCTACCGACAGCTGACGCGTGCACACTCAATACCCAGCTCACCAATGAAAACAGTAGGACGGCTGTAGGTGGAGCAGGGTGGCAAAACCACTTGGGCTGCCTACCAACTATTTGTAAAACGTCAACTCTATGTGACTGTCAACTTCCGGTTACTGTCCTTTGCGAATCAAATGGACTGCTGAGTGGAAGCGAGTCACGATTTTTCGTCTAGGGTTCACATCCCAAATCAAGCGCAACGGGTATGCACTGCTCATGATTAGTAAAAATTTACGAGAGCTCTAATAATGAGTCCGCAGTAATCAGCAGTGAGTTGGGATTTGATGCTGCTTGACGAACCACTCAAAACTCAGATTAAATATCGTAATTCTGAAAGCAAATTAGATGAACTGATTGTCGGAGACGTTGCCGGGGAAGGTAAAGCGGATAAGGATAAGCATATTTGGAACATGAAAACGAGGGGATGAAAAATCAACGCACAACACGTTGTGTAGTCCTGGAAAAGAAAAACTGACTGCTTTTGGTGCACGCCAACCACTGATACAAAGCATATTGACTTCAAATATCGATTTCATTACTAGACATGGCCGCCAACCGTGAAAACTGAACTAGATTTAGTCTCACCAGCAATTCTTCTACTAAAATCACTCTGCAGCAGTTTCCGAAAGACATAGGCATTGCCAGTAATATAACAGAAATTTCCATCCGACTGAGTACTCCAAATTCTTTTCAATCCTTCTGTATTTCGCTGGTGATTGTCCTACTGACCACCCGTCATTTCTCCCTGCAACTAATGCAAACGTGCTGTTTAGTGAAACTGCTTTTGGGAATTCGCAACTACGAATTAGACACCGGCATGAAAACAAGTATATTGCCAACGCAACAACATGGAAACGGAACATCATAGAGGGGGAAACAAGAGGAAAAAATTATAAACCATAAGAAACCAACTGTTTTTGTGTTTTCCGTACACGGATTTTGGAAGTCTCGGTTGCTTTTGGATTAATTTAAGGGGAAGGGAGTAGATTTTCACAGACAGGCCGTTCAGCATTCGGATCACTGACTCCGGTTCTGGGCCATATCTGTCAGCGTCTCCAACCAATAACAATCCTCATCTCTTGGACCTCAACCAAGAAGGCGGGAAACACCAACCGAGTCACACCTCTACGCGAAGTCATATCCTGACCGCCACGTCGCTTCTTCCAGCCTTGCCCAGCACGTGCAAAATGAGCACGCTAAGGTAGATGATGTGCAGACATATCCAATACGTAACCAAGCCATCGAAAGCGACGTAGAACGATCATGTCGGTCAGAGGACGACCGTCTGCACCCAACACACGACGATGCACCTCGTCGTCGCTCATCCGATGTTCCCACGAGATACGAGCAATGCTCCGGAGATATCGATGATCGGACACAGAACGTTGCTGGCCATTCTCAACACGGGTAGTCTAGGTCTCGAAACCGTTCGACTGATAAACGTTGTCTTACAGGATCTAGTCTGAATTTTTCGATTCTATTCCTATCAATCTTTCTCACGAAATAATCGCTTGCATTACTCTAACTTGAACGAGTCGTAGTTGCTCATAGAAGTCCCCAAACTTTGAGAAAGCTTATATCAAAACCAAAAGGGCGACAAAAGATGAAGGAAAGAACAAACGTCCTTTACAAAGTCAAGTGCATGAACTGCAACAGGTGCTATATCGAGCAAACCGGGAGAAAAGTGACTACTCGAATGCATGATCACAAACTACTTACAAGAAGACACAACCCACTCTTTCATATCAATCCACGAAGACCAAGAAGGATAAGAATTCAATCTGGATAAAGTCGAGACCCTGGATCAAACAACTATGAGGCACACGAGAGAGTTTCTAGAGGCCTGGAATTCTTCAAATAGTTCAATCAATAGACATATCGATTTGGATCACATGTGCACTCGGATGAGAGACAGACAACTCAGCTAACTGAGAACCGAAATTCAAGTCGCAAATACTCATGGTCACAAATCTTAGTCAGCTAGACAAATCCTGGATTACCAGATCTTCGAGAACAAAACTTGAAATTCTCTGATTAGTTCCATTCCTCCACCTTCCAGTGAAGCTTAGGAAAGCCCGTTGGCTCCTTATGACTCCCTGAGGCTCGAATTTCCCTGAGTATTTCCTCCTGGATTGGTGGATATGTTGTAACAATCTGCCGCACGATGAGCTGACGCCACGGGTCAGCTAAATTAAGCCCGAAAGTGCTCTGAACTGCGTAAAAGACGTCGCTACAGGTTTGCACAGGCGAACTGTTAGCTTCACAGCTCATTTCGGTTACACCTAATGCTTTCTTGTTGTTAGCTCGGATGAAGTGAAACAGCTCGGGGTAATTTTCCCTGGGGGCGGCATGTCCCATCTCGGAAGCTCGTGAACCCATCAGATATCGCGATCCCTAGGCAAGATTGCACTGAGTTCACGTCTTTTTACCAGCCGTGCTTTACTATACACACTACTACCCGGGATGGAATGCTGTGCGTAAAGAAGCCCCAAAGACTCCGTAGAAATCTAGGGTGTCATAACGTGGCGATTCAGGTCAAAACTCATCAAGCCAGCAGAATGCAAGGGATCCTTGATAGGCGACCAGTGCTTATTGACGTTTTGAAGTGGGGGCAGTCCTAGCATTTTGGCCACTGCGCTTCGAAAAATTGACAGGAGAGGCCTATCAGATAGTTTGTCGCAATCTAACCGACGGTACAACATAAATTTTGAGCCTTCAACAAAGCACATGGGCACCCTGGTGCATACTAACGGTTGGCCGGAGTCCAGAGGTGTGCTCCAGTGCGACCGGCACTAGACTGTCCCGCCATCTGTAGCTAATTGCGATGTGGTCGATTTGGGCCCACCGTTAACCGGAAAAGGATGGATGCCAGGTGGCGTACCGGCCATTGGAGCGTCTAAAGCTCGTGCCAGCGAGAACCAATTGATGATCGAAGCATAAAGCTAACAACCGTTCCCCGTTTCCAGAACGACAGGAATCGAAACCAAAGGGGCCTCCGGGATGCGCATTATTCAAGGACAGCCGACATACTGCAGCATTTATGTCTTTCTCTTATGTCACTATCACCCCACCTTCTTGTACATAAGTGGTCGTGCAACTTGTGATATAAAGTGTCGTCGAGTGAATCTGGGATGCAAACTGTTGGCGCGTATGCTGACACAACAAACACAACAAACAAGTTGCGTCCATTACGACGGTTATTTACTCTGCGTGAACCTCTACGTATCACTGCGCATGGCCGGCGGTCGACTGGAAATCCAGTCAAGTAGTGAAACTGAAAGCCACGCCAACGCCAGTGGCATCAGAAACCGCAGCCTCGGGGTCACCAGAAGGAGATGAATGAAACTTCATGAAAGGAATAGATGGGGATGCCATTAGTTTTGAACATGGGACTCTTGGACACAACACACATCGATGGCTAGGGTCTCCAGTGCACGGACTACACACCCATGTTGACCTATATACATCAATGTTCGCACACTGAATGTGGCTAGTTTGAAGAAGCATCAAGGACAAAGAAGTGCATCGGTCGATGGAAGCAAGTTCGGTGAGATTTGGATACTATCTGAAAGGAGACGCGAGAGAACAGGAACAAAACTTATTCCAGTGGCACTACCACTAGCATGGACAATTGCAGTTCCAGAAGAATGTAAAGAAATAGGATGGGAACAGGAGAAATAACACGAATTAGCAGAGGGAAAAACAGTTGTGTACAGTAGAAGGTCGCTTTTGTATGTGAATGGAGGAGAACAGAAATATTCACGGTTGTATGCATTGCGAGTTATTGTACCACTCGGTCGCCCAGGCCAGAGCAGGCCTTTTTATTAGAGGATCCAACTGTACTTCGCAACCAGGGCAATTATTATTATCGACTGGTTTTGAGGGGAATAGGTGACCGATTTCGCAGATTTTTCCTACAATTTGAGACCAACAGTGACAGTTCAACATCTTGCCATTTGCGCAGCTGAATAATGGTGAGTAATCAGTTCAACTGACCGTTAAAACGACAAATTAAGTTTATTGTTACTCTTCAGGAGTACATAAAAAAATGTAGAAAAGCATGATCATCACACTGCTTACCTCCACCAATTTTGATGCCTTTGAATGCAGTTTCCAATCCCAACGGATCCATCATGAGTTCGCCATTTAGAGAGAAAGCTGAGAAGTGATAAGAAATGTGTAACTAATAGGTTAATCGATGAGAGGAAGTGTATCGCTAACCTAAATTGCACATGATCTCTACTGTAACCATTCTTGTTAGTGTTGACAACCACTCGCAGTAATTACAAATGCTCACGGTACTAATGAGAATCGAAAGATTCGGTCTAACTTTCAAGTAATGGCCGTGCGTATAAAGGAAATGAACGTAGTGTTTTTCAAGGTCCATATAGGAGCGACGCTGGCGAGCGACAACGAAACACTTTTTGGGCTACTCAATTCTTGTTCTAAAAGAAATCTATCTTTATTATTCCAAGCATTGAACTTATATACGGTGAATTTTTCGTGCATTATCAATTTTTTGCTAACAACGTAAAGTCTTGAAAATGTTCTGTAACTGTCTGCATATCTATAGAATCAAAATGCCAATTTCAATGGATTTGAGGATTGAGGTCAAGATCATGTGGTAACTACGCTCTTTAGGGTACCACTGGCATTAGGAAACCAGAACAAAAAGGGTTTGTCCTTATATTATTCAAAGTGAGCTCAGAACGGGCCTTAGGTAAGATGAAAACGAAACAGACCCGGCAGCTGACAGACTCAAAATAAAAAACACGAATTGATTTGCTACACCATAGCTCAACAAAAATATACAAACCGGCATGACATACTTATGGTATTATCAACCAAGTCCAGCATGCAACCGACAACGTCTCCTGGTTGACACACACTTCCGTATGCGGTCCCAACGCGATGCCATTTACGAGCCTGGAAAAGAACAAATCAGTTTTCATGTTCCTCAGTGGTAGATAAAATGGTGCTTATTGTTTGTATACCACGCAATACCAATCTTTTCTTGGGGTTTTGATCCCTGAGTTTGGCGTTTAGGTAGCGAACGTTTCATCACCGGTCGAGGTGACATCGTCAGTGCACTGAAAATTCGACAAACAACAAAATCTGCTTGAAGTAAATTTAGCTTCCGAATGAAATATAACCTAGCTGATAGGGGATTGTCATATTTTCCGTATTTTAAAAGGAATGCACAAGTTGGGTAATGCTCTATTTCCATCGTGTAGTTCAGAGTTCTAAAAGGCAGGAACTATTGTAGATCAGTTTTTGTGAAGATATTGTGGCAGCGAAGAGTGACATCTTGATTAAGGCTATGCAGGGGATTGAATTTCCTTATACAGAAAGTGAGTTTATATTTGGTTGAAGTAGTGTACAATATTAAGTTCAAGTGCATCTGGATGATTAGTATGCGTTTACAAGCTGCAGTTTCGGCTCCCAACGTTGTCAGTTACCTCAAGCAAATTTTCCAAAGGAAATTTTTACAATCAAATGCATTCCTTGTCACGGATTTGAAAATTCAATTACTAATACTCAGGGTGAAGTGGCACTTAAACGAGAAAAAATCGAGTCTGATCCTATTTTCATGACCATTAAGGCGCACTAATGCGCTCCGGTTTTAGCTGATACTTTACCGCGCCGTCGACTTAAAAGAGAAATGAGCCATACTCGGTAAATGTCAACTTCAAAGTAATAATTTAAGAAACTACATGGAAGAGAGAATATTTTGGACGTGAAGCACTGAGAAAACACTCCCACTACTTCCTATGGATAATACCATTGTTTAACACAGACAGTCATCTCTAATCTCTTGCTCGCAACGACCGTGGTTTTAGGCTATAAAGGAGAACCGACCTCACTATTGCTGAGTAAACTGCACCTATGGTTATCAACAACCGGATGTCACGCCGATAGTACAGATATCTCAAGTTGATTAGTGCTATTAGAGGCTTTTATGCGCGAGCCTACAATTCATCCGATATACGACCACCTGGTAAAAGACTAGTCATTAAATTGAACCCGTCTACCTTACCAAATTCCTAATTAGGAAGAAAAAGGTTTGGACTGGAGTCAATCCAGTCCTACAATGTTTTACACCTCTAGGGTGTAAAACGCATCCCAACCATACACTGTCGTTCGGGCGATCCAGAAATACTTTGGTTTTCACCGAGAAACACCAGATCGTCTGAATATTCAGTCACAGCTTTCTTTGTCAGCAAGTATCAATATCACTACTTCCATATGAGGATAGAACGATTTCATCTCAGTCAAAAAGTTAAAAAGAAACGGCGAACGAGGGTAACCCCGACGAACAACACTTCTTGTGATGAATTTAGCTTCAGCCATTTGCACACGATCGAAAAGCATTAATGAATTTCTTAGGCCTACGGAGAGTGTGCTTATGTTCTAACATTTGCCTAATCACAGTTTCGATCGTGCCGAAACTTAGGTTGATTCTCAGGCAAATACCTTTAGCGAGTAATTGGTAGTCGCAGAAGAATACTATAGTTAAGAAGCTTAGACTCAGACTTACCAAACTAATTCCTCTGAGATTTACACACGAGAACCTATCATCTTCCTCCTAAATCAATACATTCACTGATTCACATCAGTCCTTAGGAGTCTGTCTCTCTTCCCAGATTGATCCTGGGAAATTTGTTCACTGTGATGCCATCACTTCTTTATCGTCCTTTATGTCCCTTAAGATTACCTGCCTCTCGATGAACCACCATTTTCCATGGATGACTGGTGATTTTCTGAATACCTAAGTATAATTCAATAAAGAATTTAAATGAGCAACAGAAACATCAAGTGTCATGATATTTTATTCCAAGAATATTCACTCCTGATCTACCAAGCTTTTTATCTCTTATCTAATGAGCAGTGGCACGTATATCAGGTCTTTTATCACAATGTTTTGTTCGGCAAAACTGATAAGGACGCCATCCATCCCTCCCAAACTCATCTCAACTAAAGAAATGACCAGAAAATATCATGTGGCATTTTGCACGTAGAGGTGACCGTAATTGTCCAATAATTTGTTATCAATACAGATAGAGGAACAAAACAAGGCAAACATTGACTCGTGTTGGAATTCCTTCAGGTTAAAGATAAACGGCAATGATGAAGTGGAAAAAAGCTAAAACTGTCAAATCCGGATTCAAATTTCATTATGGACGGTCAAACGCAGTGTTTAGGAAAAATGAACAGTTTCCAGTTCTAAGGAAATGGAAGGACCATGTGATTGACACTCGTTTGGTCTGATTTAATGGTCGCTATTTCAGCGCGGGAGGCGAGAAGGCTCTTATGGTTACGGAAAATTTCGATGAGAGCGGCAAGTATGATATCGATGGGAAGTGTTAATGCCTATTTGGAACCAATCTACCTGATGAGCAGCAAATGCATACGAGTCACTTGTGGATCCAATGATAACGTCTGGAGGTGCAGATTTTCGGGCCCAACCAATTCGTACGAATCCGGAAGTGAGTGTTTCCACTTCATAATACCTGGAAGAATTTGCGGAGGAAGAAGAACGGGCAAGTATGGCTGAAACAGTAACAGAGGGAGGTCAAGTGGAGCATGGCCTTGGCTACTATCGAAGAAGGGACGCATGCTGCATGCTTCTCACCGATAACGACGTGTGTGAACTGTGTCGATTTGGTGTAGTGGCAATATACTTACCACTTCCCACGTGTGACAGCACGTGTAACCTGTCCACGATATGTTCTGGTAGGGCCTGTGTACTCTCCGGTCGTACTCCCTCGAGCTACGGAATTTAAATTATCTGATCAGCATGACGAATATATATATATATACATAGTAGTATTAGTAGTAGTAGTACAACCCACACATTATTAGTGGAAAAAACTTCAAAGTGAGTTTATTAACGTCAAACAGAAATCCTTACCTGGGTCAGACGAATCAGTACTACCCAATTCCAATGAATAGCCATAGGCCAAAAGCGTCTTGACCGTTTCAATGGCAGTTTCACTGCGCGAAAAACGAAACAAAATAAGTGGATTTGGGTAACTGTGAAGACTTCTGGGAGTAAAACAGAAGCCCGAATAGTGTACTTTTCATACGTCACCCGAGAATAAATCATTTAAATGTGTAGAGAAAAGCAAAAATATTGGTGTTCAAAGTAGTTACAATCGTCGCATAATTATTAAGTTTAGTGAGATCAACTTCACATTATTAATGATGTTGAGTAGGAACGAAACTAATTTATTTCGTCAACCAGGAAACGATCTTCGAAGAATAAATATTGACAATTTTGAGCATATACTCTATAACAAAATTCATCTACGTAGATCCATGCAGTTGTTACCAACTTGGCTTGAACAGCAAGCGGTCACAGAAATCTGTAGAGGCAATGTTTGAAAAAAAACTGACCTTTGTGAACAAAGTGAATTGTTTCTCCTTCGATTTGTATATCGGTAACGGATTCAACCAAACAGAAGTTGCCTCAACCAAAAATCGGAACACCATTTCACTAGGCGTGAAAATCTATACGGTAAAAAAAATCTAAGCCACTGAGACCTTGATTACGAAACAGTAGTATTGTCCAAACGGGCCAAGTTTGTAACGGCCGAAAAGGTTATGATTTAAAGTACTAGCACATTCGATCAAAGATTTTAAGATTTTCTAGGTTTCAGCAAGGTTTGCTACATAACTTCTGGATTCGTTCATCAGATGCAATGCATACAGGATAAAGTACTCAGCATGTGTAATCAGAAACGTACTACAAATGCAACAACCATTTGTGAGTAGTATACGGTTCTACCGGAGGAAACACGTCGACCAAAACATGACCACGACCGATGTTTACGAAGCTTAAGAAAATAGAGATCCGATGAGTTACTAACTTACCGGTTAGAACGCTTGATGACGGGATCGACTTCACGGAACGGAACCAGATGCGGGCTGCGTTTTTGTGCTTGATCCTACAAAATAACAATAACACAAAATAACTGACGAAAATGCGCAGTTTTAGGAGAAACAGAGAAATGCACATTTGCACATGTATTCATTACCAACTTTTCCTACCGACGATCTGATTCTATATAATGCGATTGAAAATCAACCCACTCGAAATGGAAAACATTACCCAAAACAATCGAAGGTGCTTTCTGCGATTTATATTAAAGACAACAATGAACTAACCAAATAGATCAAGATCAAAAAAGGGCTTATGTGGTCCTGCCACATTCCCAGCTTCTTTAAATCAATTCGTATTCTGTAGACATCACTGATATCGCTCACTCTTGTGGCGGAATCAGTGTGATACTTGATTAGCTTAATTGTTCTAGTAGGAACTTACGACTCGCGCAGGATTCGAGATCAAGTAAAATTCACCTATTTGCCATGAGAAAATTCGAATGCTCTCCAATACCTGCTGTGATCTAGCTTCGTTGCTAATCCCCATTTAATCGGCCGAATTTAATCTTGCCGACTTTTTGATCTACCAAAATGACTTCGGGTCGATATTCACCGAATGGGGCAGTTTTCTAGCCGATATAAACACAGGCGTCATTCGGTTCGCGTGCCCGACCAACGTATGAGCTGGCCATCATGCTCGGCTAACTGTCATGGGCTGTTTCACTGAAATCATGTTATTCGGAGGCCAACGCACAAACTCTGGTCATTTAAGTCATGCCCACCCGGCGGCTTTTGAAGGGGTCACATCTGTTTCTGTTAATTGAATTGGGACGGTGGGTGGACCAGGGGAGTTGAGGGGCAATCACAAATTGTTATTGGACGCACAGTGAATAATTGTGAATTAGGATCGCGACAACCTCTGCAGTGCTCAAGAGGCGACACTTTGCCAACCTGGGCTGTTGACCCCTGACGTCATACAGGGTCCAGAAAGCCTGGAAAATACATAATCTTTCATAGCCTTGTACCTCTTAATGTCAAGAGGAACCTAATTAGATGTCTCATAATCAGAACAAAAGGAATATGCACAGAACTTCACACGCAAGATCATTCACTGAAAATGGCTTCCCAGGTAGATTAATTGATAAAATATTGAAGACAGAAAGGAAGTTCCCAGGAAGGCGGCAATGGAGAGAGAGCCAATTTACAGATCTCTGTCATTTAAAGGCGACACGCCAGCAGAGATAGCATGAAGACTGACTAGCGCAATCACGAAGAAATTTTACGCAACTAAGCTTCGAATCTTGTTCAAATCTCGCTCCGTGGTGTCATTACGGTTGGAAGATAAAGTTCCTGATTCTGCAGCTTCGTTTTCTGTTTATTCATTCCTGTTCCTGTGGGAAAATTTACACTGGCCGCACGACCAGGCGCTTGGCTGAACGCATCCGTGAGCACCACCCTGGGTGGTTGGGCACTGGAACTTAACAGTGCAGTCATTTCACACCTTGCATAGACCAACGACATCGTGAATGTGACGCAAGCTTTCCGGACCCTGTATAACGTCAGGGGTCAACAGTTTAGGTTGGCAGCGTCGCCTCTTAAATACTGCAGAGGCTGTCGCGATCCTTATTCGCAATTCTGCACTGTGCGCTCAAAAACGATTTGTGATTGCCCTTCAACTCCCCTGGTTCACACTCCGACCCAATGCAAACCCTAGACCACAAAACAACGCAACAAGTTCATCTGTTTTGGGGTTATAAATGTAGCATCCGTTTCTCTGGCCTGTGATCCATGCTAGACTTGTCTACGAATTTTCCTAGAGGAACGACCACATCTGTGGCAACTTTAACCGACCAGTTTCGCTGTGCTAGGCTTGGCTTAGGAGGGTGAACTACGTTTCGGTTTAATCAACTGTGCTAGTGCGCATCGGTCGTTTGGCCCCGTCGCTTTGGCACGGTCGCGTCAGTCCAAAGGCTAATGGCCAGCGGCTTGCTATCATGTGATACCTTAGGCACTTGCTGAGCAGGGGTTTAGTTGAGCCCTACCACCCACAGGCCAGACCCTGATGTTTTGTTCAGCTTGCTTGTGCTAGTGATTCAAATATGTCTATGGCATCCGAAAGTAAAATGGATCACGATGGTGTGTGTACTTGAGCCAACGATGTTAGTTCATTGCCTCGTCTGCATCCTAGTCGGCGCACACACCTCATTTTACATCGAATGAATCACTGCAAGGATCTGTTGTCGTTTGACCGCACTGGAGCCGCACCCAAGCAACGATATATTGGCCTCAACAAAACCGTGGGTTTTTGCGCACTGTGTCGACCCAAGGAACTGCTTTCAATGGAAAAGTCGTTGTGGTGCCTGCTCGAAAGAGCTGAATGGACTAAAATTCTAACTACCAACAACGCTTTCATCGGTAAGACGGAGTTTGCGGTCTTTTACTTTACTGGTTAACCTTTATCGAATGGTGCACAAATAGTGGCGCAAGCATTCAGGCGAGCTTATCACCACTGTTTTACGAAACTGCAAGCAAACTGCACTACACAGCTGTAAGTATAGAGCTAAATTCAAACAACAAACTAGGTAAAATAGTCAAGCATCTGTTTATAAACGATTCTCTACCATGAAACAAATCTCCCTGAGAGAATCTCGCGATTCTCATTTCGCTACGAAATTAGAAATCAGGATCGGTTTAAGAGGAATATTAATTACTAAAGTGGCTTTGCACTTCAGTACCATCGAGAATGGACTATGATATCGTAAGTTCGAATAGTTCTGTATATCTGATAAGCCTAAAACCTCTACGTTGGTTAGGTTTAGGATTTTAACTGAGTCGGAACGCTTGAAAACTAGGAGACAATCATTCGTGAAACAAAGCAAGGCATTCTTGGGGCCTTAGATTTCACAAAGAGGAAAGATGTTTCCTTTGCTGTGTTGAGGGAGGCGAAGTCAGCATATGATTGTGTACAAGCAACTCACTTCTGTAAAACCGTATGTCCATCCCAGACTGATACGATCGCGGGCCCACATGTTGTGCGTATTTTCAGCCAACTGATCCACAAGCGATTCCAGTCGAGAAGAAAGTCGAATTTGGGACAAGTCAAGGGGTTGTGGTTTGTATCCATTTGCTTGCGTGAAGCTTTGACATAAATAGAAGAGACAGAGTAAGTTCATCTGAAATAAGATTGTTGGACGCTTTATTCTGTTTACTCTTTTATTATGCGAGGAAGTGGTCGCAGCTGAACAAAGGCTGTCGAAGTAGGGATACGCCCCAATGGTGGCGTTATTCTAATCCGAGGCTTCTACTTCCACACTCCACAACTTTGTCGATACTAATCTCTATAAAACGACTGTTTGATCTCAGGTTAGTGGTATACTCTAACCGGTATTGCTTTCCCCATTTGTTATTTGTGCTTTGGAGGAAGATTCCATGGATTTCAGGTTTTGTGATTTACGGACTACCTGAAAGCTTTTATCACCAATAAACTGAGTAATACAACTAATAATCGCTTTTTAGGCTTTATTTTGAATAAATAGTCATGTAAGGCAGAAAATATGAGTTTGTCTGCGGCGGTAAAGACCCGGAAAACTAAACAGGATAGTCAATAATGTAGCAATGAGACGTCAAATGTACACGCGGCCCATGCATCGGACATCCGTTTTGGGCTTACCAAAAAAACCAAATTGACTTCCTGCACGAAAAATGCACATACCTATTAGGAAGTTTGATGGTTTTCATTCGAGTGCCTTCAGGTAAGGGTTCGTAGGTAATGTTGTAGCCTAGGGCAACAATGGTGCGCAGAGTTTCATATGCCAAAGTTACGTTGTACTGTCGATCCGGTCCGGGTAGTTTAACAAACGTGGTCAGACATGGATGTAAACCATTTTGATCATCGCGTCGCTGCGAAAAAGGGACGAAAGAGCCACAAATTCATGTGTTAAAAGGCAGATTGTAGGGCGCCGTCTTGTGCCTTAACTATGTGTAAGTGTGTAAAAATGTTTGAACGGCGCATTGAGCTAGGATTTATGGTAGGCTTATTATATTCGTCTAGCAGCTCTGCATTCGTGCTCGAAGGATGAAGTACTTTTTCTTCCAACCAATTTTTAACAATTTTCCGTTACTAAAAAACAAAGATGATGGAACCGCTCAACACTGAAAGAATAGAAAAGTGTATTATGGGGTCAAAATAAACCCAAAGTGCTGCGAGTTTAAATGCTTTTTCTTAAAGACCGCTTCATTTATGAGGGTTTTTCAGTAGGGTGTAACGGACAACATGAACGGGTGAAGGACCGAGCCAAATTCCTCTCTGCACAGGTTCAGAAGTAGAAGCTCGACCAATTGCCCTTCGGAAACTCAGACTATGCATGAACAAACAATGCACAATCTTTTAAATGATTAATAAAGAAAGGGACATTGTACGCCGTTTGGTGACCGCTGATCATCGTTTGTCAACCTCGGGCAACCATTAACATCGGAAGCATGTAAATCACGTCTCAGTTGTGCGACTTCATAACACCGCATGAATTTTAATAATGTCTTTAATTTCAGAAACAGACAAGTAGCCCTCGACTGATGACCATCAGTTACCTAACGACGATCAACAGCTCCTAAACGACAGGAAAATCCGTAGTGACTTTAACGATCAAATGTGAAATCTCATAAATTTGAAGAAATTTTGCAGTAAGAATTTACTCACCTCACCGTATTTCCAGCCCTGGTCGATTTTTCGCATTGACCACATTTCATGCAGGTTTTCGGCTAACCGGTCTCGAACTAGTTCCACATTACTTGGCAGCTGAATCTGAGGTAAGGAGTGAAAGGATAGATGGAAAGGGAATACAGACAGCTTAAACCGTAGACCAAAGCGGTAGACTAAGAGCTCCGAGGTTGTCATCTGCAGAGCTTCCGAATAATTATGTTTGGTTTTAGCGGCTCACTCAGTTGTGACTTGAGAAGATAGAAAGGCAGGATGCGGGAGAAGTAAATTGTGGGCATAGTTGCCGACGAAGCTGACCGTGGAACTTTCTTGTGTCTAATGCTGTTCAACTGCCTAGATGAATCCGTTTTACACCAATCAAGGTGTTTAATACAGTTCATACCATACAATTGAAAAGCAAGTATTTTGACCCTTTCAGGATAAGTCGTCACTGACCATCTTTTTGCTGAGTTTCGAACTATTATCCATTTCAAACAAGCAGAAGAAAATGACGCAACGGAAATAATAAACTGCTTGTTCTCTTTTGGTTTAAAAACAACTAATCAAGCACCATTTAATTCAAGTGTATCTATCAGCTGCAACATAAAATGAAAGCAGAAAAACGAGTTGGGAAACAAACTGCAGGTGGAACGATCAAAGAGGAATTGCGCGAACAGAAAATTACTGTTACTGACAAAACGTTAAATCTCCGAATATCAGCAACCCCGATATTCGGTGGGTCGTTGAAATTTCTATCGGGAACGCAGGACACCGTATAAGACCAAGTTTTAGAACGAAATGCAACATTCAGTGCTTGCATTTAGTGCATTTCAACGGACAACTCAACATGGTCCGGCAATTAGCTGATACTTCCACAGCCTTGGGTAGGATTTAACACCTGAATGACGACGGCTGGGATTTGTGCGTCAAGTGGCGTTCCAGGACATATGATTGTTCACCATTCCAAATTTGAATGCCTTATTGTGGACACGAGAACAAGAATCAAGCAATAAGCTAATGAGACACAGATCAGAGACGAACAACCACTTTGCGATCTTTCCTTTCTCGAAGATCACGTGTTTTAGTCGTGCAGGAGAGATAACCTAACTTGTAGCGATTATTCCACACATAACGGAGAAAAAACGTTTCTCTGAATCAAGAAAACTGGAATTAACATTAAATCAACCAAGGAAATGAAAATATATCCAATACAAAACTACCGTTCAAAATGGGTGAAAATGCAAGACCTACATGTGTAGTTCGCACAGTCTGTGGGACAAACACGGATTGTTGTGGCGTAGGTGATGCTAGCGGTCCCATAAAGACGGATTTTTCCAACTGCCCAAAAGTGAATACTGGTTCCAGCCTTAAACGTTGTCCCGGTTGCCGAGCTTCAGAAATGGGGGCATATCCTGGCGGAGGTCCATGACGCAGACGACCTTGGTTTGCGCCTAACAAAAAGCGAGCACTAGCCTTCGCATTCATACTGATGCACGGAAAAAACAGACCGGTAGTGTTGAAATCCTGAGATCGAAGAGAAGATGAGCTATGATGAATTAAACGGACTTAGTTTTAGAGTGGTGCTGTGAGGTAACAAAAATGCCAGAGCTGCAAAATTGCTATAAAAACTGAAGACTGAGGTTTGTAATATTATATTCTAGGATATCGATCATTCAACGACGAAAGTGAATACTACTGGTCTTGATATCAAAAGAGGTCGACGGTTTTCATCAAGGGAGAGCTTAAATCACACTCTTGAGCAGTCAGGGAAACCGAAAGTGTTGGGCTGATAATTCCGTTTAAAGGATTTTGCCATACCAGAGCTTAGAAACAGATGTATACAAACGAACCACTCGGGGATTACGGACTGGTGAAAAAACAATGAGACGATGTTGAAAGAATTTAGCCGAAGTTCTTGTTTTGCAGGAATAAGGACTGCTGCTTACAGATGACTCTTATTAAAACCGTTACTGGCAGGATTCCAGGGGATTGCTTCGACTCACCAATTTCTAAAAGAAAGGTGTCATCGAGTTCCTGAACAAATTTGGTTTAACAAACGGCCACATAAACTAACTCTCTTTTGACCAGGCGGGGGCGATCAACGAATAAGAACAACGCAGAATAGTTTGTACTGAAAATGGAACGGGACGTTGACAAATAGCATATGCACTACAATGTGGAGAGAAAATACAGTACTCAGTTCTGGTCTCAATTTTTGCAAACACCAAGGAACCTTGGTTAGGGTTGCAACCTTATAGCAGCATCTATGAGGAAGAAAAAAGAACAGGAAACAATAAAAGGTTGACTGCTAAATAACACGTTAAACAACGGTATAGAAGTGGGAGGATTTCGACTGCAAGAAAACCACTGATTGCGTCATTGAGTCATAGCATCTATTGTTCCCATTTATCTCATGGACTCCAATCCTGATGGTCTAATTGCATCTACAACAGACAGCCCAATGGTTGGGGTTTCCAGACGTTTTTTGCCATATCTTTGACCGGCCACGTCAACCAATCCTCCAGCCATTACCTGCCTCGAACAACGGAGTACAACAAAGCAATCATTCTGTAGACATAGGCAGAACACGTCCCAATCCTCTTAATCTATTTATATTCAGTGCCTATTCTAAATATGGAACCCTAGAACCCAATACCCAACTTCTGAGGTACCAACAAGATTCTCGCACCACACTCTAACAATATTACGAAGTTATCAAAGATCTTCGTAAGTCCACCGTCCTCAGCGACCATGATTCTGAACTGTTGCTGTGTAAACAGAACCTTTGGTGAGTACCAACCAAACATCCTGCATGAGCGAACACACATCACTCGACTTAAGATTACCAGATAAGATACAACTACACAAATAATTAAATATCTACCTCATCCGATCCTTCTTCTACAGCCACAAAATTCGAATTCCGGCAAATCCAATCACAGAACCGCATTTTACACTTCAAAAGTGTAAAAAGCATCCCTACAATGTTATTCAGACGACACAGAAAAGCCTGCATCTTACTTGAACCTTCACTTACCAGCACAACATTGTTAGCATATTTTATGCCAGAAATCTACTTGCCTTAACAGATATGAGCGGGCGTGCCCTTTGACTGTCTGCATTACAATTCTGTCATCGTTATTTCGTTGTTTTCTTGTCGGATATTTGGTCCCATTATGGTTTCCGTTCGTCGCCACAATCGGTCGGAATTACTGTTGTTGAAAAACTTTATTCTTTCTCAATATGGGCTGGGATCATGCACTGATGTACCTGAAAGATCTTATCCGTCTAAAAGAGGCACTCGTGCTGGCTGGCAGGCAGATCTTAAATGCAACCCACCGGCCAAGATGTCCATCCCGGGAATGTTGAGTACTAACATCCGTTCTTCGTTTACGAAAATGTTGGATCTGTCCTTCCCACTTCAATCACTGAACTATGTACACACATGCGTCATTTGCATACAAGAATCTAAGTAGAACCCGGATATCGCTGATTCACTCGTGTCGATAGTCAGCTTCAGACTTCACCGCCAGCGGAGTTTCGAACAAAAAGACTGGAGGCGGTGTGACAACATACATGAACTCCTTCTGGTCTGGCAAGTCCGAAGTTATTTAAACCTAGGATGGCACTGTCTCGTAAGACAGTGCCATCCTAGGTTTCCTCGCCACTCCAGCACTATCATAACGAACTTATGTATTCCCCGTTTAGCTCGCAAAACAATATCACTTCTTTTTTCGACTATTCTAGTATTTATTGTTCCTCTGTTTGAGGTCAGCCGGCATATTAGTGTAGGTGATTTCAATCATGCATCCACACTACCACGGACTGTTTGATTTGCCTGGCCTCTACGTTTTGCCTACCAGGGACAAATCCATTTTTAGATAGGGTTATTATCAACTACCCTGATTTATTTTCCCTGAAACTGTGTGCTCCAATTCCAAGCAGTGATCATTTTCTGCTTTTGTTAAGGCCCAAGATATACTCTAGGTCAGCTTTCCATTCCTTCAGGCAAACAAATCAAATCCGAGTTCGTCTCTGTAACTTTTTACACAACTGCCTTACTCTCCTTCAGAAATCTCTTTCACTCGCACCTACCTGGTTCTCGTTGGAGCCTCTGCTTAATGACGATGTCAAACTTTTCACAGACACGGCCAACGCAATCTTTAATATCTATTGTCTCTTAGAAACACTATTCACCTCAAATGACCTTATCTCCACCCAGAAACTGAAATCTCTACGAAGATGCAAGGAGCAATTCTACAAATCTCGTAATAACTCAAGCGTGCGGTATATTTCCACTCTAACAAAAGCCAAAAATCAAACGCATCGACACTACATTCATCAGCCAACTATTGAGTGGTAACCACAACTAATTCCTATGGCAAGGCATTCGACTGTTGTGCGGGAAGAAAAAGAGACGTGAAATTTTCTGCGGATGTCGACAACATCAACCATGCTTCCAATTATGCCTCGACCATATTTGGACAGGGTGATGATATGACAGTTACACGTTTTTCTAGGGACGAGGTGTTCGACCTTCTCCGCATCACTAAAATTACCACAGGGGTTGGTCCTGACAGTCTGTCCTCAGCTCTTTTAAGGCACGATGCTGTGGTCCTGACGAATGGATTCACTTCTCTGATTATCACATCACTAAGCTCGTCTTCAATCTCTGACTACTGGAGACCCGTCACTAGTGTTCCCATCCCAAAGTCAATCATTTCTACTGCTTTAGCAAAATTCTTCCGCCCCTTCGCCTTAATACCTTCTGGTCTTAAAACGACTAAGTGTGCCATACTTAAGCGCCTGCATTCTTCTATTTATCCTCCTGACGATCCTTTTCAGTTTACTTATAAATCTAACAGGCCTACATTGGACGCAGTCGCCTCCACCCCATTATTCATCACATTTGTAAGTCCTTCAATGCATCAGTAATATCTGTGCGTTGCACCTTTTAATTCGGTCCCACGGTCCCTTCTACTTCACAGACAAGAAACACTTGGCTGTTCCACGCCTTTATAAGCATGGCTGTCTGATTACTTTACTAACTGAACCTAGTTCACACGAACAGTCCGTAAAACTTCAAAAGCGTTGAGTAACGACTTAAACGTGTTTCAGGGTGCTATACTTTCACCGTATCTCCTCTCTACTTACACCAGCGACTTATCAACTAGCTTACCCTCTAATCTGTTTAAGTATGCTGATGATGTTGCCCTCTCAAGCCGTTTCGGACAGCAATGATGTTCAAAGTTTTCCAACAACCTAGATTCCTCTACACGAGCTGGTTCAAATCTCAACATATTCAAATGTTTCGAACGTCTGTTCTCTCTCTCGCTCTCGGTCGGCCTATCCATCCGAAACGTCTTCCATCAAATCTAAATCTCTTACCAGGGTTGATTCTGTGAAATATCTAGGAGTTATCATTGGTAAAAATCTGAAGTGGACTTCTCACATTTCTACCTGTGTAAAGAATCTTCGACGGTTGTCATTTCAAATCAGGAAGCTTCGGCAGTACAGGTTGAAACAAAGCACCATCTCCCGACTTGTATACCAATGTTTTCCTAGTCCTTATTTACTGTTCTCCTGTTATTTTTCCAGGTTTATTTAAAAAGAATTCTAAATTCTTCGTCGGGGGCTATCAGTTATTAGCCGTGTCCTTCGTACCATTGACTGAAATGTCCCCTAATCGGTGATCAAAACTTATCAGAATGTGTGAAATTCGCTAGCAAAATTCTTTCTGATCCCACGCATCTTCTGCACAACAATCTTTCAAAGTGCCGCTTTCGTATTTCAGCGCGATCCACTTTTCGCTCCATGCCCCCTAAAACTCATCTGTCCCATATTTAGCGTACATCTTGATAAATTGTGACCGGGTTTCAGCCGATTACCTGTGCAATCTATCCATAATGTGCTCTGGTCATTCCTCGATGGGCTTTTTTCTACATTTTTACAAGGTGATGAGTGTAACTTTTCTTTATTTTTTTATCCCCATGTGTTTTGACTGAAACGTGACATTTTTATACGCAAAAATCTATACAACACAATACAATACACATGAGGATATGGTGATTTCCATTGCCATCCGACGAAAGGGAGCGACCCTGACGAATATCACTTATAGTGGTGAACTCGGGTGGAATACGGCCGTATGCGTGAACTTAGTTTTATGAAGGCATACTAATGAAACCATTAATTCCTCTCAGAAAATTGTTGACATAAAGAACTCTGAGACCCAGAGTTTAATATTAATATGCTTTACTTTTATTTGGTTACCATGACGTGAACTATGTGAGAAGTAAATTTTACTATTTGAGGTTGTGAACATATCCCATAGACCAGTTACTTCCGCTAGTTCAACGTGATTTCCACAAGACAACATTGCAAGCAACACAGAAACCTTAGCAAAGAGTCACAAAAAAGTAAACAAAAATTACCTGAAAATATCCACGAACTAAGCGACCGTTCACGTTGAACTGAATAACCGGGCCCGTCAGATCTAACAGACAACCGATAATATCACCACCTTTTAGAGAAAGGTCAGTCGTTGGTTCTTCCGGAACAGAATCGTCTGTACCGATGCTGGCCTGTTTAGGTTTTCCACCGGCCCACAAACACCGTCCATCGAAGGCGTAACTAAACAAGTCATCCCCCAGACTGGCAGCACCCCAACCAGCTCCGCCACCGGGTTGTGCATCGTAACCTTCCGTGTTACCCCAGCCGACACGAATTTGCGCAGGCTGATGTGTGACAGTTTCGAGTGAATCGATTATCACCTCAAAGTACCACTTTGGATACATGGAACCACCCTTTGTGTAAAAGGAAGTGGACTAAAAATTGTATAATTCATTTCCTGATGTACATATCTTAGCAGAAAAATTAAAATAATGAGACTTTAATGAAAAACCTTCCTTTTCACAAACAGTCAAGAAGCAGCATTTGGTCAGCTTTGAATAACAATACATTTCCAGATCATATCACTAATGCTCTTAAGAAATAACGTGTACATGACTGGTTTTAAGACTATATGCAACTTCCCTTCGAAATGTAACAAAGAGAATAACATTGGTAGCACGAATACAGCTTAAGTTTACATTGAGACACTCCTGGTTGGAGCGGAACGCCATACCCCCCGAAAAACGTGATAATATCTTGTTATCACTGGTTGGTTCTGGTGTCCTCCCAGAACCACAGATACCTCGCTTGACCCTTTGGGAACTTAAACATCCCAGGGATTTGTGCTCACAGTTTCCGGTGGACACCCGAAACTTAGTGCCCGTGATATGAGTCCCTTCAACGGGGTAAAAAAGCGACAGATGTTGCAATTCAGTGGTTTGGTTTCTCGCAGATGAATACTGGGAATCATAAATCTTTCTGTTGTTTAGCAGCCTCGGGCTGTTTCCAGAAGCTACGATCCGGATTGGAATAATGATTTATTTTCAGAAATGACAGTCGTTGATAAAATTAACGGGGTGCTACCATGTCATATGACGTGGCCAAACAATTCACAGGGGACGTGTTCATTTCCAGGATGCTTATTCTACTCCAAGAAAAAACAGCTAAAGTCAGTGTGGAGCAAGTAAATGTTAGTCAGAGTACCAAATGATTGTCAGAGGCCAATAAAAACGGAAGAACCTGTGGTGTGCGCCAAATAGAGGAATTACCCGAGATACATGATTGACTGACCTCTACTATATGCGGTATCTTGATAAGTTGTATTTTGGAACAAATGAACTGTAAACATGATAACCTGGAAGATATCAAATCATGCTTTGGTAGTTAAGCTCCGGAGAGAAGCCGAAGGTCTTTAGACAAATATTTTGACGGGACAGGAAGCAAAAGAGTATAACCAAAATAAATATTTCCCATTCTTGCTGACAGGATAAATCCACAAGGAACAGGATCCACAAAACGACTGATTTATGCTTCTGTTTTGGTGGCTCATTAGGTAGGAATTGAGGACAGGCTTTAATAAAAATAGGACAAGTGTGATGTGTCTAGAAGGCTGGTCAATTATAGTTCAGGTATTGAAAAAGGATCCTTGTAAACCCGTTGCCTGGCTAAGAAACGTCAAAGATCATAACTTCAAGGGATTTGCAACTCACTTCTTTGATGCCGACAAATATGTTCGGGCGCACTGATCCACATTGATCCACTAGTTTTGTCTGCAGTAACAGATCTCGTTGGGGTAGCAGCGTGCTATAAATGAGATCTTGATTCAGTCGGACTGCGCCGCCTTGACGCCCTAAGCACAGCGAGCACAAGGCTTGTAGGACCTGAATAAACATCGTGGAAGGGAATCGATACGGTCAGAAGGGCGCACTTTTGTTGAAATAATGCGAACACATTACACGAGAAGTATGGAAAACCAAAAGATAGGTTACTTGAATCATTAATTTGTGGGAGTTTTCAGAAGGGTAACAAGCAATGGAAAAGCTGACTGATATCAAGATAATCAACAATGAATAGGGTCAACTGGGAAATTCCTTTTTAAATGTTGGATCTTCAAGACCAAAATGCGACTTCATTGGTTCACGTTTTACGGTGATGCTTTAAAACTAGCTGATGAGAACTATTTCCAAACATAAACCGATTCTAGTAAAATGAGAATACGTTTCTGTGATGCATAACGATAACAAACTGGTTAATTTTTGTCTTACGTTAACTTAAGAGACTCTACTACGACTCAAAAAGTAGAACTGTGTGCAACCAATGCCGCAAGTAAAAGAAAGGAATACGGATTCGGCAGCTAACAGAGAAATGGAGGGAAGCTGTGTGACCAAGATTATGCATATGACGTTGTGTGCCTTTTCGAGTCTGCAAACAATGCACAACGGGCACTAGATAGACTCTCGAGATCGGTAGCTCGGTTTCGCATGTGCCTTGCACCTTTAAAGTGCAAAGTGCTGTTACAGGACTGAACGACAGTGCCGAATTTGTAACTGGATGGGGAGAAACTAGCGACTGTGAACCGTTTCACTAACCTTGGTAGCTGCGTGTCGAACGATGGCATCACCGCTCAGCGATAAACAGCAAGGCAAGCCTCAATGACCGCTGCCTTTCGCCAGAGTTACACGTTTATATGAAAAAGAGTGAATATCCAAGGGGAACAGGGAGTAGACCTACGTAGGCGGAGAAAGATGAGAATGCTGCTGCAGCCAACATACGAAACACAGTCTAACTGTAAAAACGCACTCTTTCAATCATTCTGATTCGATAGAAAACGACAACACCATCGCCATTGTCCACGGTTCACTGCCATATCCTTCAGTGTCTCCAGCCAACTAGTTGACGAGTCTTTCGGACCCCAACCACGAAGGCGTGAGACACCTACCTTACCTAACTTCGCTGTACATTTTCTCATCCCACGTTGCCACGTCACCTGTTGGCCTCCACATGGCTTATTCCATTCCTTAGGAGGAACACAAAATAAGGCACGATATGGTAGACGAGTGTTCGTCATACGCAACACGTGACCCAACCAGCATGGTCTACTAAGTTTCATACGCTGAAACAAGCTATTCTCAGAATTGTGCACTAATACCAGATCCCTAACCCAATATTCTCCAGCCGTCACTCCATCCAGATCCTAGCCATACTACTAACAATCGGTTGTCGAAAACGTCCAACCGCGCCACATCGCACACACGCTTTACTCCACGTCTCGCAACGTACAACAGAACTGAAGCCCTGCAGCAACAGTACAGACACACCTACCTTCTCAACCCTCACGTGAAATATCAGGCCCCCCCCCATCAGGCGTACGCCACGAAGCTCGCTCTCAAATCCATGGCGATAAAAGACTGCTCCCGGGCCTAGGATAGTATGCGCTATCACTACCGCAAGTCCAACTTCCGCGAGCTACGGAAACTTCCAGACTAGCTAGACGGACAGCGCCGCCGCTAAACGACGGAAAGGCAGAGCCTTGAGACGGTTTCGATGAACGCAATCGTCAGCTCCTGCCATCCCAGTATATCAAGCTGCGGCGAGGCTTGCTCGTGACGACACACACTGTACGATAAGTCAATCGCGGCCATTCGCACTAGTAGAAGTGACAAAGCACGATGCCAACTGAACCAGAGCGATCTCGACGAGGTCAGATCTAGTTCGATCTGGTGCTAGATGGTCACCGCAGACACCGTTAATATGGTCTAGGCGCAACGGCGCGCGCTCTGTTAACTACTAGGTAAGATAGATTACCCCTCAAACCTCCCAGTCGACCTCCTACAGCACTCTCGCGTAAGACCTCCTAAAGTACTCCCTCCACCCACCTCGACGTCCATGTACGAACTTGAACAGAAATGGAGAAGACGCGGACAACCCTTCTCTGACGCTACTCACAGTCCGTACTTGAATAGCAATGTGGAAAGAGTCTCAACGTAAATAAACTCTTACGCGACCATAGGATATGCGAGTACAAGTACTCCTCGCAACGGTCACAACTTCGTTGGCATCCCTTCCGGTGGAGCACTGAAAGTGCTGGTCGATCACGGAGTCGAGAGCACTTTTGAGGTTGAGAAAGACACGATCGTAAGGGCGCCGGTGGCGGTGTGCGCGTTTCGAGTATCTGTCGAAGAGTGATATCTGGTTCCGATGCAACTCGACCTGGCCGAAATCCGCCTGTTGTTCGCGGATATTATCTCGCGAATCCGTGTCAAACGGCGAAGCATTATCAAATGCTACACATCTCAGTAACTATCGGAATAAACTAATCCCACTGAATGATGCCTGCAGTCACCCGTGTTACCCTTCTTGAAGGATGGGCATCATCAGTTTGACTCACCCACGATAACGTACGCTTACCGGCGTCGCAATATCACAAGCCGGAGGTAAGTGATTCTCATCAGCACTTCTCCACCCAATTTGAAAAGAACTGGGGAAGGTCGTCGGACCCGCAGCGTTTGTCCGCCTCTCCAGAAGCCGATATTCGACTTCACTTCCGACTTCCGTTGGAGATCAGTGAACCTCCAAGGATTCACAGCTGTAAACGCAGACTAAATACGTTAGCGTGCGGCGCAGCTAAAACTGATCCTTGAAGTGCTCTGCCTAACGGTTCAGTCTTTCCTGTCTACCATGGATGAGCTCTCCATTCTTATCGCACACGACTTCACTAACCGACAGTTCGCCGCCCACCGCTGTCGCGTATAAGCTTGCACAGTTCTTGGACTGTTACCTGAAGCGGACGCCACTTCCATTCTCGGACTAACTAAAGCCACCAGTTTTCGGCGGTCATTCCGATGGCTTACGGTCAACTGACGCTCGCAACTTCGACGCAACTCTCATTTCTTGCAGTTAGGCATGCTTCGCGCTTTTGCTTCATTAGAATAGCGACGCTTGAAGAGATCCAGTGTCTTGATGAACGCCAGATCTAGGAACCACAGGGAAAGCCTGCTGCCAAAATGCATGGCCTGCTTAATTGATCCCAGATGATCGGCTCCATTGCCTGCTCGTCGAAGTTCTTGGTTCCTCGAATAGTTTCCGCTGATAGCTGTTGCGAACAGCCGAATCACATGGATGCTCAACGGTCCATCGTGCTTGTGACCTACTTCGATGACCGTTGAGCTTGATAAAAAATCGCATAAAACTATATGCATGCGTCCGATTCGACGTACGCAGTCCAGTATGAATCTCCACTTCTGGAACAGAACTGCGCCAACGTAGCTAACTGCCAATATGGTTAATCTGACGCAAAGACCTGCCGATTAGGAGCGCATTGTCGCAGTGCGACGCAAACTGTGTCGGGAATTCGTACTAGACTCGAACTAAATGATTATCTGCACAGAATTGGAGAAGTCTTTCTCCGTGTCGTTCGCTGTTTGCAAGCAAGGCGCATCGCCCACCTAAACACGACTCCGATGCACTCAGTTTTCCAACTTGTGCATTAAAAATGCACCTGCTACCACTATAATGTCGAGGTTGCTCTTCCGAACAAAGTGACCGAGGTTATCGTAAAATTCGTTTTCTCCATTTCAGCTGCTGCAGTCCTGTTCGAGCCGTCATACCGAGAAAATGAATAAAACTACGCTTAACACACTACTCTTTCGGACGACGAATGATCCTGCAAAAGTCTCATGGCATCACAAAAGCGACTGTTGAGCTGGGAATTCCAATCTAAAAGAGCTGCTTCAGCCTTCGCACTCAAAGACTATTCTGCCCCAGTGACCACAGCTTGAGCTGGCTTCGTCCCTCTGAAAGTGCGAAGAAATATCTGACGAGACGTTGGCGCAGTTAGCTGAATTATCTCTACTCGGATCTTGAATTCGTGTTTCACTCACGCAGCAGACATCAACGAAAGTGGGTCAGTCCACTGTCAGAGCAACAAGCCTGTTAGCCAGCCTGCATTAAATGCGGCACATTGAAGATACCCAATGCCAGAAAGGCTGGACGAGGCTTGAGAAAATGTGAGCTAACAGATTGAAAACCACCTATACACTTACTTGACATAATAACGTTGCGGAGTACAGGCGTGTTATAATGATGATACTTATGGGTAGCATCAGAAGGGCAAAGAGATTTGGTTTGAGACAGAAGAGAAGGTTGAATAGTAAAGAGAGAAACTCTGAGCAGTAGCATACTCCCTCACTACCCCGCTCGATGCAATTGTCAGTGCGGTCCTGATTATTCCTGCGCGACGACCGATGCAGTATGGAATTATTTGTAGGCATGTAAATCATGGGGACTGATGGACGGCTGCTGCACAATAGAGTCCCGCCGCTAAGCAGAGGAACGATCAGGTTCTCAAACAAGCCTTTGGTTCTGACAAGCAACCGTGACCCAAGGCAGCGGGAATGCTGAGCCCGGGCGCCATTACTTGGATCAATTATTCTTCCACCGTTTTCGGAACTGGAGCTGCCAAACTTAGATATAGCCCCGACTTGAGACCAGGAGACTACTTCGTCAGGGCTGCTACCTCTAACGATGGTAGCTCGGGTGGAGGTAAACTATGCGTACAGCCAGCGGCTCGGTAGCTTTACGCTGCACTGAAACACTGTGCGTCGGCCTGATATTTCACTGAAGTTGAAAGGTAGGTCGTGTGTACTGTGCTGCAGTGCGTTCAGTTCTGTTGTACGGTTGCGAGACGTGGAGTATGCGTGTGTGCGATTTTCGTCGGTTGGAGGTTTTAGACCACCGATGTCTACGTAGTATCGCTTTGTTTTCCCCTGGGATATTCACTCTTTTTATAGAAACGTGTATCTCTGGGGAAAAGGCAGCGGTCAGCGGCCTTGCTGTTCAACGCTGAACGATGATGATGATGATGTTAACAGGTTTCGCGTTTATGCAAAATAGATCATAAGTATCCATGACCGAAAAAATATGCAAGACAGCGATGAAATTAGTGCATTAAGTAGCCCCCTGATTCAAATTCTATCCAAAGCATGCTCCTTAAATCACTGAGTACCAGCTTAGACTGCAGATACTGTTTTCGAACTTTTTATTTTGTCCGTATTCACGGCATATACTCACATTTCTCACGCCCACCTCAATCAACCTTGGACACAACTGTATCTTTGATGGAAATCTTGTTCATGTTGTTTGAACTTATCTTTCCGTCAATAATCTAGTTTCAAAAGCTCAATCGTGTCAGCTGACGAAGTTCTTTGTTCTCAAACTCTACTTAAGTAATCAAATTTCAAGCATGCGAACTATGATGATTGGAGAACAACATGCGTTGGGTTAGAACACCGAAGACTTAAGTTTCACTGGAGATTCAGCTGGCGCATCTAAACTATTCCATAAACAGCTAATTAGTTACCTTTGTAGGAGGTTGGGGTATATGTTACTTAGGCAGTGGTTGGAGAAAGGTTAAGGCAGCCCCTGCGAGTCGGTTGGAGCCTTGAGCGATATAACTAAATGCCGCGGTCTGTGAAGTTTTTGTTTTCGAAATGTTTCCATTTCTCTGTGGTTCATCAGAATTACTGTCACACGACATTTCATTATTATTTGGTGCTACGAAGCAACCACCTTAAACAAAGCATATTAGGGCATGGTTACTGATTGCAAAACTTAAGTGAACTGGCAATGCAGTTTTATTCGTACCGATGTTCAAATGTACGACACGAGTACATGCTTTGCCAACACGGGGCAGCACAAACAACTGAATCTAACAAACGATTTCTTTCTTTACGTACTACTTCGTTCCGATATGCAGTTCTCTTGAACGCGCGAAAATGATAAGAACGGTATTGTTTTAAGAATGTTCGTCACACAAGTCAGTTCATTTTAGCTTTTACTAACACGATCTTTGTGCTGATATGCTGTTTTGGTTGTTGCTTCGCAGCACCAACTACCCAAAACAGAAATGAACAAGAAATAGTTACAGATAAAGCGCATGGCAATAAGTTGAAGTACTAAATAGAAGTGGGAAGATTTCGAATGTACAGCGCCTTGAACTTAACACTTGGCATTTCCATTCATGGAGACCAGCAACCCCAAGTTTTCCAAAGTGTCCATTTCTTTTGATCTCAGTATTATTTGTCCTTATCTTGCACCGAGTTCAGTACATTCATTCTTTAGTCGATCTCGAGACCCTTTCCTCATCTTTAGTACCTATTTTTACATAAACAATAATATATTAATAATTTATTTTGAGATGTATGACAAGTTTATGCAGAAAGATGATGAACCCGGCACTGTTTCAGTTAACACTATACCGTCGACGATGAAATTCTTTGTAGCAAACTTTTATTATCAGAAATATTTTTTTGTGGAATCACTTTTCATCCATGTGACAACTATAATCCATGAAAGTCTGTTCTCTAACTGGCTATAACTATTCATCACTGTTTAACGTCGCCTATACCAAACACCTTAGGTCTAGAGTCAAATTCAATTGACATACCTGTTGCTTCGCTGCCTCATCACGTAGTCGTGTGATTAACCTGACTACCCTTAAAAGTGTACAATGTCGTTACCAACTCCGCCTCAGGGAGATCTTAACAGTTTTAAAACAAGGCTGATTTAAATGAGTTATTACATGTTAATCTCAATAAGAATCTTTATGCAATAAAAAATTCCACCTTACCCGAGGATCACGACCTTGTTTATCTAGCAGTCCAATCAAAGTGCAAATGTGCCTCTCGGTAATCAGGTACAAGGCCTCATCACTGTCGGTGAGCACACAATGGAGTGCATCTAACACGCCTTCGGCAAATCCTTGCTGGAGTTCCAGTCTGTTGAACAACCAGTCCAATCGGCTAGGTGTGGCAAACTGAGCACAATTCTCCCGATTGCCTCGAATGAGAGCAGCCAAAAGCAAATACAGATAATTTCCAAGCCGATCAAACCGATCCGATTTTTCTTCACCGACAACTTGAGAAAAATCGCGTCGGGTTTGAAACGTCCCGGTGAACCTTTCAATAGTGTTCAGTACGCAACCAATCATGCCTTCATTCTATAAGAACAGAGCACACAGAGATAATAAAGGTCATTATTTAACAAAATCGATGATAAATTTTACAAGTTGAACGGCATGAACATTTACCATTGTAAGCAATTCCCTCAAATGCTCACCTGAAATAAATTCTGCCGATTTCGCAGAGCGGCCAATTTGGCCTGTCGCACTTCATGTTCTTCGTGCGGGTTCGGCTGCGCAAAGAATTCAATTAGATCTTCCAAACATTGTGTTACTTCCCCAAGCAGTGTTCCATTTGACAAACGGAATAATGCTGGCGATTGCGCAGCTGGGATTTGAGACGGCGCGGTCACTGGAGCGTGCAACATTGAATAATGTGGTGTGTTGAGCAATCGAAGTGTGCTCACAAACAGACTGAACACGGACGTGCAACGGCGAATGGCACTAGCCGACTTGATTTCTTCATCTTGAGCCCGAACTAGACTGAACAAATCGTCCATGTGACCTTCAACTAGCAAAACAGCTTTCTTCTCTTCCACACGACCTACACCACGTTTTCGAGTTTCATAAGCTTCGTAAGACAACCACCGGCCCGAATCAGCGTGTTGTAGGTAGGTCAACGTTTCTCCAAGCCTTAGATCTGGTTCACCCATTCCCTCATCACCATGTTCCTCCATTCGCTTTTTGTCATCCTATATGGCGAAAAAGAACTTCATGGGTAATGAATGATCACATTCAGTAGGACAAACATCACATCATCATAGTCCAACAATAAGTTTGCATGAGATTAGTCACTAGGAAGAAAATACTCCAGATATATTCCGTCAAGGCAGATAAATGAGTTCATCCAACACAACCATAAACCTATTGAATGGTCGATGATTGGTACGTTTCATGACAGCTATCTAAAAGTAAAAGATACCAATATTCCGTTTCATTAAAGTTGTCGTAAGCTATCGTACGAGAAAATCAGCCTTAGCAAAAGAAGATCCGGAATGCCTGAAAGTCAATTAACAGATCGCAACAACACGAACGGCCGTTTAGAAAGAGTTGGAGGCAATCTAAGGCCGTCCCAGATTCTCTGAATACCATCTGGCACAGCGATAACCCACAAACTGGACTCCAGTTTGGACTGATCCGCTTCGGGCCACGGATTTTAAGTGTTAGGTTAACCGAGACACGTGGCAAGGAAATGTTTTTTAGACAAAGCCGTAGCTTGTTGATTAGAACAGGCTTTAGAAAAAATCAAAATCAACATCTACTACGACGGCCACCAACAAAAGCAAATGCAGCAAAAACTGGAAACTGTTGTATGCTTTCAACATTAGAATCGAAAGCAGATCACTGTAGTGAGTAAACGAAATTCTGCAGTTCTCGAGGTGAAAGAATTGATTTTCTTGTATAAAGACGGTTGATAGGAATGAAGGTGAAAATAACTCGACTGAAGAACCAAATTTACGCTTTTATGATGGCACGCCTAAATCAAAAGGATATCAGGTGGCATGTTCTCAGAATTTCTTTCTGGTGGAGCCACACTTCCTATTGAATTCCTACCTTGCTTGGACGGAGCAAAAAGATGGTGGCGGCTTCTGTGGCCTCCTGTGGAGCGAGAGTAAACACTTCACAATGTCCAGTACCCTGAGCTTCATTTGGATCCACACCAAGATAGCGGCCGGTAGTCACATGGCGTAATCGAACTTCGCTGTCCCAAGAGAAGAACCCGGCGCTCCATTTAGTCTTCTTGTGTTCAATTCGCCACAATGATCGCGCACTTGTGGACACTGCCCCAATCTCATACATGACTGGTTGCCGTATCCTGGAAGGGTAAATTATAACCGTAAAATTCCAGTACACCCATCATAGGAAAACATGCAGTCTGTAACCAGCAATCTACTTTTCTTTTAAACGGAATGATTTAAGAGCACAAAAAGCCGAGTATTACATGAAATTGGAAGTCTTATTCCAGTCTTTATACCCAGAATTTGTCGTGGTGGGCTGAAAGGGCACCGATGACTTAGTTAACGTAAATATACTTTCCATTTCAAATCCTTAAATAATCGGAGATTTTATTCATAGTGATCAACTTTATTCGAAAAGTCAGCCATTATCTTCGACGAGATTTGTATCTGCCCGTTGGTGCCATCAGCAATTTCCTATCATGTATGCTAAATCAGCCTGGCTAGGAATCTCGAATCATCATATACGAATCAAACTAGCTGCCCACCAAAGTTGCACAGAACAGCGCATCAAATACAGTGAACTTTCATGTGTTCTTGCCTTCAGTCAACATCTGGAATCGTGGAAACGGTTGGTTATGAAATGAAATAAGGTCTCATGTGATGGCATGTGTTGAGTAGGGACAAACACTAGGCTTATGACTGCTGAGACTTTTCGTTAAGGTTAGATGAGGTGACATAATCAGTACGCGTTACTGGTATTTACAGAAAAAAAGATGACCGAACTGATTTATCTAGCTTTTTCATTCAACACGTCAAGAACGACTTAAAGAGGAAAACGTGCAGTTCTGGTTTACCATCACTCACCCCACAGGAGCATCTGCGTGTGCAGCGTTTGCATTCACATTGGCGGCGCTCAATCGGGGCACTGTATTTGGTGGACTACCGGGAGAAACACCATTGAGAGGTGAGCTCATGATTGCATTCACATCCTCCGAATCCGGAGCACTCACTGTGAAACATTCATCGCCATGAAGTAAACGAACTACATCTCCACCAAACACCATATCTGAAAATTAATCGGGGAAAGAGAACGCTATGGAGAACTGTACGAAAAAATGCTTAGCTTTCATTTTTAACCTTTTAATTCCCTTTTAAAGACACAACGAAGCATATTCTTTTCTAGATGGGGTTCATAGTCAGTTGAATGCTTCCAGTTGAGGAAGTTGGCCAAGGGCAACAGAATTCAAACTCGTGACTTTCAATATGAAGGACCACAATATTCGCCGTTTAATCACCGCCTAGCCAAAGTCATATTTTGTGCAAAACGAGTGGCAAAACTCCAATTTAGCAGTTTTTGTTGTTATTTGGGTGGGATCTGACGCCTTGCTACATAGATTAACAGGAGCAATAAAGTGGACAACTTTCAGCATTTCACATAGCATTAATAACCCCCGATCTAGAAGACAGCTCATAGATCAGACAGATGATAACTCCTTATGAACCACGACATTAACACTGAGCCAAGTGTACAAAAATAATTGTCCACATTTCCTCACAAACAAACGACCACAATTTACAGGATATCATAGTGAAGCGCTAATTACTCTTCCGAATCATCCGTTTCGTTTCGGTTCTACTTCTATGGAAATAAACACCAATGACTTTAGTTGTTGATAGACATTCGATGAATAAACCCATGAATCTTCCATTTGTACGCAACTTTCTTCCAAGAACCAAAGCATCACGGGTGCCAAAGCAACCTGATTACGGTTTATCGGACAAATGGGTTAACTTATAATAAAATGTGAATTTATGTGGTGGTATACCTTAAAGCACAGTAGTTAGATCAACGTTCTCTTGGGTCTATTTGTAATCTGGGCCAAGCCTCTAACGCCATCCTTCGTGCTTGTGAGACAAACATCAGTCCCAGTCAGCAAGCTAAACGTGAATGCAGTGGTTGGTGTTCTTAAAAGCACCGGTTTTGTCTTCACCTTGTTTCATACGACTATGCCTGACGAGCACTCCCAACTTCACTATAAACACTTTTGGATCCGGCCCCCAGTGAGCACTTTGCACATCACTGTTTTAAATTTTGGTGATAAAATAGCAATAGCATCCTCTGCACAACAACATTTCAGTGCGTTCTCATATTTCTACAGGATCCGCTTTTCGTTCCATAACATCTAGAATCAATATCTGTAGGAACTTCACTATCCCATGTTAGCTCGAATTGTGACAATCGGTGGCCGAGTTTCAGCCGAATTCCTGAGCAACATACAATAATGTGCTATGATTATTCCTCGATGAGTATTTTTTATTTTTTATGAGGTGTTGAGCGCATTTTTGTTTTGTTTATTTTGTTCCTATTTTCTTTTTACCCTCACATTTTTTGACTGAAATGCGACATTATTGGTTGTACGCGAAGGTCGATGCAATACAAAACAATACAATACGATACAACACAATATACCTTTTAATTATTCCATTCTTGTACATGAATCGACTACCAAACCTTTTCTTTGGCAACAATAAAGTGTTTCCGAGGGAAATTCCGTCATAATATCATTCATGCGTAATTAACCTAATCGACTCCAAAATATTTCGTTTTTCTGAATTTAACATACATAGACGAAGTTGGAATAATTAGACCTTAGCCAGTATGTGTTCACCTCATTTCAAGTAACTCAACATAACGAGCATAAAAAAGCTAAACCGTCTGGTGAAAAACAATGTTTCGGACACCAAGATGCATGCGGAAAGAGGTGTAAACAAACCGAAAGAGGCTCGAGTCGCAACGGAATAACGACGTGCCGTGTGATGTTCATTATGTGTTCTTTTAAAAACAGCAGCAAAGGATTTCTGGCAGACGACGGAAGTGGTCGACGTCTCAGTAAGTTTTCCCAGTGCACGTCTTCGACTGTAAACCCGGACTTAAAGATGAAACTATTAGAACTATCCCGATCTCAATAGAACATTGGAATAGAAAGAATAGGATACAAAACACATTTGCTTCAGCAGACATTAGCGACCACAATTATTATTTTTCAGGAATTCTTCAACCGTGTAACGTAGAAAAAACTTCAGTTCGTTCTTATCTAATGTGCTTATTCTAACGTAGGGAACTTACATGTGACTTATGAACACTCCCCCGGGTTGATAAGAACATTCGCCAATTAAAAAAGATAAAGTTTTGAGACATTTTCTCAAAATTTCTCACAAAAGTCTATCAGCAAACCTACTCATTGATTTTTGACGAATTGTTCCACTGGAGACGGGAATTATGGTCCATAAGGTTTGCTGAAAGCTAGCAATCACTCCGTGTCCCGTATAAATTTCACCGTAAACGTGCTTGTAGAATAATAAGAGAAGTAACGGTTGCAATTAGCAAGGGTGATAATCAAAAGACGTGATGACATAAGGTAATGATGCTAACAATGTAGAATTCCGCCTCCAGTTGGCCTCACGGAAGGAGCCGACTAGGAGAATGAATGACAATGTGCAGTTACAAATACTTAGACAAAAATCAATTCGATTTTTTCAAGTAGCCATGATATGTCCAAAATAATATGGTGACTCAAAAGTTGATAAGCCTGAACAGACATCACTAACCAGAGATAAACAAATTGCTGTTATGACTTTGCGTACCCCTTGCTGACAGGTTGGATACAAAGTTTGGGAATTTCGTGGCTTCGTCCGACAAAGGCTGTTTGCATTCCTTTATAAACCGGGCATATCATAAAAACTGACAGACGTTATTGATGAAAATGAAAGAATAAGTATTGATCAAATGAGTTTGTTCTTTTTGTGAGATGTGGCCTTCAATAGGATGTTTAGCTAATGGATAGTTTACTAAAACCTGTGAATGTATATTGTGGGTCTATCGGAATACTCGTGTGAAGTTTGACTTAACTTCAAACTTTACCTTACTTGTTTGGGGAATGATTTCTTTGCCAACAGAATAACACAAAATTCACTGCCTTGATTGGAGTAATATTAACAAGAATTGTTTGGTGTATTCCATTTATTTAACGTTTGGACAAAATGCGTTCATACCGAATATACTTATCGTCCAATGTCTTTTCAGCTTCAAGTGAAACGGTTGTAACTTCCAGCAACACCAATGCCCACACAAAACAAAATGTGCTTGACTAATTATGCACTTTTGTTTATATCCTGTGGACATTGGTAGCGCTACTTACATTTGTAACTGGGTGATGACTGCAGAGTACACGTAATTTGGAAACTTAGAACTGCTTCACTTCATCAATCTGGATGGTGGAGCCGCATTTGGACCCGTATATACTGCAGTTGGCATGATTGCGCAATCGACGTCAATGGACACATGCATTCGTGAATAAAGGAGTGAAAGTGCTTCCATAAAAATCAAAATGAATTGTTATAGCTGTTACGAAAGTTTGGGTTTATGAACTAACATGACTCCTGGCTTGCGTTACTGGGTCAAACGCATTTTCGTTATTGCAGATGATGTCAAACGGATGATAAGGATGGATACGATTTTTTGTTTATCAAATGCTTAATCGGTGACCTGATTACCTTGGTTTTTGTGAACGATGACATCGTGGACTGATTTTCAGCGCTTTCTGAAGCCATATCGAACTAGACTGATGAGCGTCCGCTAGTCAGTTAACAGAGCTTAATTTCAAAGAAAGCGGTGATAAATTTTACACCGTATTTGTCTGCATTCATGCGGTTCTGAAAACGATGACTAGATCGGCCACAATGTGAGTCTGTCTGATGGATTACCTCAGAATAAACTACACTGGATACTCGTAATACCTTAGCACAGATACTGTTTCCGATTGTTTACTCAGTCATATCCTCTGCATGTTTTAACTGCTGTGTAAGGCAAAGGTTGAATGTGACCGATGTTATGCCACATAGGCTTGAAACGCATGAGGTGCGCATACCGTGCAGACAACACGTTCCACAAGGGCTAATAGGGAAGAGGACTGGAGTAGTTGTGGCACAGCAAGTTTTGTTACATCCCTAGGGCTTCAGCAAACTGGAAAGAGTATACTCCAGGCATATAAGGTTTGCTGTACAAATAACAGAACCTGCAACCGTGACCTCAAACCTCGGAATGGTATAGAACCGTACAAAGTTTAAAGTACTCTAAAAAGGAGACAAAATACGGTGATTACAACGCTACTACGGGTTCCCGAGGCTGTTACATTTATGTTTGGGCACGCCAAATATATCCACGAAATATAAGTAGTCATATGCCTAACCAAACCCAAGTGCAGTATCACATACTGAATTGAGCGCACTTTTTATCATTATCCTTAACTAATAGATCAGTTAATCTCCGAAAAAATAACCGCAACTAATTTGCAAATTTTTAAAAACTGGTTTCATCACTTTCTTTCCGGTGCCATTAAGAAAATGACCACTGATTTGAGAAATCGGAAATTTGGAATGTGAAGTACGACGGTTGCTACAAGTATATAAGAAGACGGGTTCCAAAACAAATGTGCTTCACGTTGTCATCTTTTTTGAATCTGTTTCCCCGTCGTCATGTTGAACTTTGGGATCGAACAAAGCTGATTGATTTTCACCCTTACCTTGCATGCCAAATTCTTCACGTGCCGATTGGTCAAACGAAGAGGATGGAAGGTAAGCAATGCAAGAATAAAAACGCAAAAATCGATATGTTCTTGCTGTCCTGATCCGATTTTTCACCAAAACAAGCACGCGTAGCCCAGGGCGCACACGTGTGGACCACGCGTGCCGTAGTACAGGCGCGGTCATGGTGCGCACTGCAGTTGCCTAACTCGCACTCGCAGGAGCTATCAATCGCCTTAGGTGCGCTGGTCCCCCTAACTAGATGATCTGTAGTGGGTTTGGGTTTTAAGAGCGGAGTGCAGCATAAACCAGCGTGCACCGAAATATCCCATCGCCCGAAGAGCGTGCAGAAAGGATACCGGGCTAAACTTTAACTATGAACAAAGCCTACGCACTAAATTCCTGACCTAAAAAACAATACCTAAAATATTTTAGCAATGATTTCTTGAAACAGGTAACAGACGTGCTTTGGAAGATCTGCCTAGAATGGCATTTTTCATCGTCGAATGCTGCTCCTGAACCAATACATTTTGGAGAAAATCACTAGTCCACTCTTGCAACATTCGTTAACCGTAATGGTCTCAGTTTCAATCATAAATCACCAATTTATTTGTGTGACTAAAATTAAATATACCTACTCTGCTGTACGTGTTTTATATGTAAAATGCAATCTGTGATGGTACATCGTAGAGAGGAAATAGTATCACCATGCTTCAGTTGTCTGACGCCAACAGAACTGTATACATAGCTGTTAATGTTATTTCAGCTTGATAATAAACAATAACAATCCTAATATTAGTGACCAATTAAGTTTCATTTGCTACATGACAATCGTACAGTGGATGGTCGCCGCGAACTATGACCTGCAAAATGCGAAAGTGAATGACTGTGGTGACAACAGTCAAGATCGAACTGATCGCATTCAAGTATCTCTATGATGACTATTTCACTATCGCCGGTCAACAAATTGATGGTACCTGAAACCCGATGTCTTTGATAATTTGAGCAAAACATCATAGTTTTTTAGGGATTACCAAACTTTAATTTCTGAAGACTGAAAGCAACAGAAAAGTCACGAAAAAATTTGTCTAAACTATTTCACTTGGTGAGTAGTTTGGATTGTTTTGCATGATTCGCTGCAGAGAACCATCACTATGATTTTCTAAACAATACGCTAAGTAGTCTATAGGAAACCGAGAGCAGCCGACAAAGTTCACTTTATAGCTGTTAAATGGGCAATTGCGTGCCATTACTTTGGTTACCATCTAGACGCACTTTCACATGGAGAAATCCGATCCTAAGGGATAATAACACGCCGGCTATATCCGATGATCAATTCTGTTTTTCGAGGTTGAATACTACAATTAAACTGAACAAAAACGCTGGATACTCCGTATTAGACAGACGGCTGACAAGAAGGGCCCTGCATGAGTTGTAAGACACTAAATCCTTTGTTGTACTTCCGTACGGTTAATCGATCTAAGTGACAACGTTGAGTCCTAAACCACTCGTAGTGTAGTTCAGGTCTCAGCGATAACCATTAATAAGGCGAAACACTGCAGGTTTTGGCCATCACTTGGCATGGATTCTCAATAACATGTCTCAATAGTAATAATGATGATCAGAACAAAATTTTCGTGCTACTAGTAGTGTTGTGTTAATTCACTGCTAATATGTTTGCCACAGTTACAACTTGAGAATAACACGATTCATACGGACGTAGTGCGAAACACTGATAACTCGTATAAATAGCATAATTACAAGCTTACCAGATATCGTTCCGATGACACGCTAACAATGATTAAATCGTCCCCAATCCGCACTTTCTCACCAACAGAACGTTGTTTTGATGCCGGATGTATTGTCCACCAGCACGCTTCGGCTTTGGAGGGGGAAAAATAAGGGTTTGAATTGTGCACAACATCCTTTATACTTCCTCTGCGCACGATAGCAACAAAAGTTACGCAATCAGACAGGTGGATATTTTATCTTACATTTGCAGGCAGATCCCCGTGTCTAAGTGTCGAAAAACCTGCAAAATCTTGACAATAATAAACTGTTTATTTTAAACTTATCAACATGCAAGCTTCGCAAAACCAATGTGCAGCGGAGTTTATTCATCCATTCAAAGCATGAAACTAAGCATTTTCTTCTCTTCTTTAAAAGCGATTCTAAACAATATGGTCGAAGAAGTGACTAACGACCGAAGCGTTAACTGTCTCAGTATTGACAAATAGCGGAGTCAACAAAAGTAGCACAAACACAAATGGCCCAACAATATCACGAAACAAACTGAACGTTTTGGGTCAAAAACAGCAAACATTACGATCGACATGAAACGCACCCATTTTACTTTGACAGCATAGAGAACCCTCTTAATCGAAACAAATATTGCAGATCATTAGGAACAGCTGCTTACTGAAATCTCGGTAAACCAATCTTTGACAAACCTTGTTTTAATACTGAAAATCGATTCATTTGACCGGCGGTTGTCAAGTCACAATTACCATTGAATTTTAGGTGCGGACAATTTGAGTTCAATATCGATACTGCCAGTCAACTACTATTTCGCCAATTTTCAGCTACTGAGGCCTCTTTCCTGGAGGAATTCTAAAACCTTATTTATTAAACATCACTGGTTCCTTAGTTAATAAGCAAGCATTTTAGTGGACTAAACTTAGTTGATATGTCAGACCTTTTTCATCTAGTCTGCTTAACAGTGTCGCATAGTTTTCATTTAAAACTTACACCTTGAAAATTACCACTGAGCACATTGAGAAAACACAAGTTGGCGAACAAGCTCGTTTTCAGTGATTCGTACTCATGCCATTACATCACTACATATATCTTAACAAAAATTTTTTTCACTATAAGAAGGATTGGATTAGTCAGATACAAATATGGGTGGGGAAGGGATTTGTGGTGTTACATGCATAACCTGAATATACAAGAATGTGTTGTGTTAATTGTTTTGTTGTCTAGGGTTTGTATTGGGACGGGGGGTGGGCCAGGGGAGTTGAAGCGCAACCACAAATTGTTTTTGGGAACAAAGTGGAGGATTGTGAAAACGGATTGCGACAGCTTCCGCAGTGCTCAAGAGGTGACACTTTGCTGACCTGGATTGCTGACCTCTGACCTTATACAGGGTCCGGAAAGCTTGCGTCACATTCACGGTGTGGTTAGTCTGTGCTAAATGTGAAACGACCGCGCTATTAAGTGACTTAATTGTTCCAGTGCCTAACCATGCCGGGTGGTGCTCACGGATGCGTTCAGATAAGCGCCTGGTCGTGCGGCCGATGTACATTGTCCCACAGGAACATGTGAATGAATAGATACAAAACGGCATGAGTACGAATCACTCAAAACTTATTCTTTGGGAGGATTTTTCACGGAGACTTTTCGAGGAATTTACTAGCACTCACGCGACCCTTTAAAGGACCATCTAGAACGCACTTCCTGTACTAGCATTATCGACATGAAATCGCAAGTAAATTATTCAGTGAAATGTCTTAGGCTTTAATTGATAAACGAAAATATGATCACATTTGTCGCAAATCATTAAACTACAAGGAATTTTTTAATGCATAGTTAAACGTCCCTCCGTATTTGTCTACCACAGTCAATGAGCTTTATACTACGAAACCCTAATTGTTATGCATGTTTAAACACGACAAAAAATAGAATCCCTGATTGGGTTTAGGACACATCGGTCCCAATAACAGTTTAAACAGATGTCACTTACTGTCTGCTTTGGACTGCAAACCCACATCAAACGCCAATTTATCTTGCGATGTGCTGGTTGATAAGCAGGCCAAATACTGAAAATATGGCAGAACAGAACAACGAGTCACACTTGCAACTTCAATAAAATACTGCGACCACCAACGTTGGTCTTTTGTTAGATTTTAGGGTACGTTAAGTAGTAAACAAGGGAGAATCTCGAGAAAAAACAAGTTTCCTTCGCCGAAATTAGTAGCTTATGCCAATGTACATTAAACTGTCGGCAGATTGTGTTTGCTTTGGAAACGAAACAGTAAAAGAACTAAACGGATATCAACTTTGATAAAAAATCATTCTGAGGCTCGTAAACAGTCTAACTGTTAGAGGCTATTCGGGGGTTAATATGATAAACTAACCCACATATTGATAAGGCAAAGCTGAATGACTTGATAAAATTGTCCTCACAATGATAAAACATTTAGCGCCAAAGAACGCTATCGCAGTTTTTGAAATGTTTGAGCATCTGTACCTCGTATAGTATGAAAAACAAAAAAAACAGGTCTATGTAAAGTACGAAATGGTCATTCATGGCGTGACCCCAGGTGAGTGAATGCAAAACCGACGAAGGACATAGAAACACAATTTTCCTGGGATATAATAATTACTCAAACAATTAAGAACAACCAAAGCAGCTGCAGTAGATTTGAGATTAAACTGAGTTTTTCAAAAGCATGTTTTAGCTAAAGACCAAATAAAATGAAAATTAAGACCAGTCACAAAAGTAAAAAGGTGCATACAGATTTCTAATCCAAAATGTGCCCAGCCGAATGTTACAATCATTGGTATTTCTTGCTATTTGCCACAAAAAAGTAAAAACAAATCTGACTGCGAACAACAATACTCACGACCAAGGAGAGTATTTCCGACACTTAATCCATTGCCCTATCTACGGGACGCGTTTTCATCTTAATATCACATCCAACCAATCACTTAATTGTGAATGATATATTATTAATAACACAGCGTTGTTGGTAGATGTAATGCACCAAAGTTTTGCCTACCGTGGGTAGTCTTTCTCAAGGCAAGTTTTAAAATCAAATGCTTTGACCGTAAAACTTGCCTTGAAAAAGACTACCCACGGTAGTCAAAACGTTGGCGCATTACATCTACCAACAACGCTGTGTTGTTAACATTATATCAATCACAATTAAAACCAGTACATGGCGCATCGATTTTTCGATACACTCCTTACATCATTTGATCCTGACATTTACAGTCAATTCCTTGCTTGCAGATAATAAAACACGTACGTTTGGATCGTTAAACTTTCTATTTATTGTAAAATTGTTACTTTTACACAAGTATCTGTCAACAGAAGATAAGTAGGCTGCAAAGGTATCGCGAATCATTTCCGGCAAGAAGCTATCGGTTGGTGCTAGATTCGTGGAGCACAACATTGTTATTACCATCGCCATAAATATAACATTATTCACTATAACTGTGCTTAATGATACACATTACGCGATTTACTTAATAGGCCATTCATCGTAATTTTTTGTTCGAAAAATAAGCGTGGTCAGGAATTTTAAGTATACTGAGAGAAACAGCTGTGTAATAAAGTAACACCGCTTAAACAAATGCTATCACCTCAAAAATCTCCATGAGACCGAATATCAATTATTTTGCATACTTCTAAATCTAAAAGAGTTAGCATATACAAAGTATTTGGTCTAGATCATCTCAGATTGCTTACGATTAACGGGGAGGATTCAGCGTGAAAAACCGTTTTGAAATAGCTGTCCACCCGTAGAGTAATAACCACCATTTAAAAACCCTTCTTTTGCTTAAAAATTAAGTAGATTAGAATAAGTGATTAGTAGAATTTCCACGAAATTGTTAGTCGTGATAATAACGCTTGATTCACTGTCAAGCAAGAAAAGAAACACTGCACAGCTTTCTAATCCTTCTTAGGAATTATCTTCCCAAGATTAACTAAAAAGCTGAAAACCGCAAAAAAAAAAATTAGAAAAAGCCGATCTCGGAAAGTTCTCGCGACAGCTCCGCTCTTAGTACATAATACATAGACACCATACGTATTGTCAACGGAATAAAATAAAAATTCAGAAAAACTGGTTATGTTTACAAAATGTAGGTAGAAACGGGTCTACTTTAAGAGAGCAAAGTTATTAAAAGTCCGTTTTCGATACCGTTTTTTATCCCTTTTAAGTGTACTTAAATGCATGCGTGTCGCTAAATTCAACTCTTACCATATTGCTTTCTCTGTGTTTTAGACGAATTGCATGTCCATACAAAAGTGTTTTGTGTCCAGATTGTCCAGTATTTTGCTGAAAATAATTGGAAATGTCAGAAGTCACATCAGCAAAACTTGGATAGTTTCTTGAACACCATGATTTAACAAATAATGAAAGACAATGACTAAGCCATTCCCAGTCCGTAGTTGTAAAATGGACATGCTTGACTCACATCAGACCCCTGAGGTTGAATGAAAAGCATTTCTTGTAGTGCACGAACTGACAGTGCCTGCTCCAAAAGGAACACACAAGGCGGCATGTTTGGCGGTGGTGTCTGAAAAGTAAGGCTTGAGTTTAATTGAGTGCAAACAAGCTCGATACTCAAAGAATGAGGTCAGAAGATATATAACTCGGTTAAGCTCAAATTTTGCATACTTTGAAAACGACGAAGTCATGGCGTGGGTTGCAGAAACCAGTAACATTGCTACACGCATACAGCATTAGATCAGACAAAAGCAGCATTTTTATTCATGCATTTCATCAACGGTAGCTTGAAGAACAACGTAATAAACAAGATGATTTGTTGAAAGATAGTTCTTCTTGTCATCTTTTAATGACATCATTGGCTGAAATCGGTGCTTAAAAGCTGCACATGTGACTGCGCCGTTTTGAAAACTAGAAAACAAAAATACCTGCGTGATATAGACATTGGCTATAATTTGCTGAAGTATCCTCATAAAACAGTTCACTTCAATTCAGTTCTAATTTGGCGCACTTCATTCGGCTTTACATAATACCGGGCATATGCAGCGCGCCGATCAGCACAAAAATATTTGCTTGCGTACTCATTAAAGCAACAATGTTTTCACTGGGCGCTTATACCCCGCCCTACGGTTTTCCGTGCTTATTAGAATTGATGTTTGCATATGGGTTGCCAACCACGATTGTAAATTCACATTTACCGATAATTTGAATAGAGACGTTTAGTTGTTTATATCTCGATATGAAGTAGTGCAACTAATGTCTCGACGTCAAATGTTATAATTTTCACTGGGAATATAATTCGTGCTAATCTTGTGAATAAGAAAAACTCGAAGTTTCTACATACTTAATTCCCACTAATTAAACCTTAGGAAAACCATTTCTCCAACCATCTCCTGGGTGAAACGTAACCTGTTTCAAAACAGGATCGATCAAAGACGGGGTCAAAGGATCTTCAAGCGTCTCTAAGGCAACTTTAAACAGAATAGGACTGAACGATTTCCAAATTTTACAAGTTATTTTATCCTGAAATAGCTTCAAATGGACACTAAATGTATTAATTTGCTTCTTCCTAAGGGTAAAAACATGGTAATTCGTTCCAGACCAATCACATTATTTCACGCTCGCTGTATACCAAGGTCGACAACAAAAAGGACGTTAAGCAACTAATAATCAGTTCTTGGAAACGACACCTAAAATGGAAATTTTCTTCGTTTCTTAAGCGCTTTTTGACCCAGTACATGGGCGATTTTGATAACAAACATAATATCAAGTGCTTTTGCAACTGGATCAATAGTAAAAGCATGTGTGAGTGTATGCTTCAGAATTTATAACTCGATAACGAGGATAACAAGGTTTTACCATTTATAGAAGGGAACAAGTTCAAAATATGAAAATTTGGTTCATTCCTTAAAACTAATCACGTTTACTCAATATCCAATTATAAGTAAATTACAGTCACATCAAGTAGATAGCCAACTGAGGTGTTCGGGTTGAACACAGAATTTACTATATCAGGACTCTTAAGGTACACATGAACAGAAGTGCTTTGTTGTCACCTGGAACTAACTACTTCATTAATTAAAACGAGAAAAGGCACACAGCAGTTCATAATTAAGCCATCAAAGGTCTTTCTTTCCTAGGTTGGAATCTTCGTGCACTGCATTTGGAATTACCCCAAGCATCAGAAAACACCTTCAGTTTGTTGGAGTAGTACCATAATAAATGGGAAACACAAAATTGGCTTTTGTTGATCCCTAAACATGTTCACAAGTTATGCCTTCTAACTACAAGAACTAATAAAGTATCCTTTTCGGAGTAAATCTTTGCACCGTGAGAATACCCAGGAGAGGGCTTTCTGAAACCCATGTAATTGAAGCGACCATTTTACTATTAACAGAATGAACAAGACCCCTAAAAAGTATTTTGGAACATTCTTGGCACCGTTTATTCCCTGGGCTAGTAATACAAGATGCTTTCTCGAATTGCTTTTAATCAACGATTTGTATTTATCGCATAACACTCAAACAACCGATTCATAGAATAAATTCATGTTATTGAAGTCCTGATTAAGTTTCGCTTATGATCTACAGTCATACGTCATAATCATAATAGTCTTTCCCGCCATTCTATAAGGTGTTGACCAATGTTAAAGTCGGGGTCTATAAGTAGAGATCGGTAGAACCACCGGGTTTTTAATCGAGGAGCCAATTCAGCAGAACGACCATGTTACGGCGATGAAATATTAGACTTTATTCAGTGTCTGGGAATCAGAAGCCGGCTGCAATTTGGCTCACATTCGCGGCCCGGCAGAAACTAGTAACAGCAAACCTGCCAAAGATGGCCTAAAACGTTATCTAATTTTTCCTTGGATTTTGGCTCCATTTTCCTGTTATACGCCTTTGACGAGCCCTCCGTTCCACATGCCACCCATCTTTTGAGATAGACCACATATTAATGGTGACCCTGGAGAATGTCACTTGGTAGGGATTACGACTGAACGGACATGCAAAAAGCTGTAAGGAGGCAGATTAAAATGTCCAACTGCATTCAGGGATCTAAATAAATATGTTGAAACCGATGGGCACTAAGATTACATTTCTCCACCAAATATACATTAGGGGTGTAATTTTGCAGAGCAGTATCCTCAGCTGTTCCGCTTCATGTCTTCAACTGAACCAACAGTTACGGAAGAATATCAAGAAGGTCGCCAGTACTTCTCTTGGTTATCTTCCGCATCAACAAACCTTAGTTATTTACATTCTGTCTGAAAGGTAAAAAAGACCATCGCTTTATGATGCCTTTAACAGTTATACATCGCTACAGGGTTACAAAGTGCCCCTTAGCGTAATGTGATCATTGAAAAATAATTATAGGATGGAAACTACGTAGGTCTTGCTATTTTTGGCTTTGGTAAGAGCAATACTTCAATTTTCGTTGTCATTCTCATCACAAAATATAAATTAGCGGTAGAAAATTAAAATAGGGGAAGGATTGAATTACAAATGAACGGGTTTGTAATTACCTCTTGCGAAATATTCTCCACTGAGCACATTCGATTTCCGAAACCCTCCGCAGCCAAACATAATCGTTCTGAGGCACCTTGTGATAAGCAACTCAAACAAATGAAGTCCTCCTAAACATACATTGAAAAATGACGCTGGAGTCAATTTACGAAATTTAATAATTACCGTTCTTAAGAATGAAGTTTCCTCTTCAGCCGGCAATGAAGCCATCTCTAGAATTTTCGAACCTCAATATGTTTCGTTCCTGGTCGAAGAATTTTCCATGGATAGACGCAATTCTGAAACAGCACTAGGAAGATACCCGTGGAGAATACAACCGCGAGAACGAATACAGTCCTCGAGATTGCTCGCAGTGAAAATGGGCCAGTAGCAAATTTAAACAAGCTGGGCATTTAAAATTCCCCTTCGAATTAGTAAGATAACTTGTATTGGTTTCTAGGGTGCTGAGTTGCATTAACGGTTTGCCATTTTTTAGCTATGTCGATTTTTCGCAAGACTGAGGTCTTTAGGTCTTGATATTCTACGAAACATGGGTCCGTGCGCTTCCCTTGTTTCTTGATGGGGGAGTGTGTAGCTCAAACGAGTGGATCTGGGAGTGGGTAGCGGCGTCCATTCTGCGGCATTGGGCCTCTTTGCAATAGTGACTGTCATTTTGGGTAGATAACTAAGGGCCAATTAGAGGCAATCAATTATTCCACCTGTTTTTATACGGTGATTTGACCGAATTTCAGCACTCACTCTGTTACGCCCAGAAGAGTCACCAGTTTTTCCTAAAAAATGATTTCCCACTTATTTCGTGGGTTCTACAATGGGCGCATTTCATATCGACACCACTTTTGCCCTCGGGAATCTCCGAATCCTCGGTTTGAAAAGCTTCTGGAATGTCCTCTTAGGGACCGGAGAGGAGATAGGTCAGCTGAATCCTTTGGTCGGTCCGATGTGAAGAGATGATACACCAGAAAGAGACCAGCCTAAGTGAATCTCAAGCCAAGGAGTTAGACGTTCACCTCTGATAGACCGGAGGGTTAAGACTTGTGGATGAGCTTGATGATTTCTTAAAGGCCTCTAAGCACCTGCCAGTGCTCCTTGATCTTCCGTATTCTAGGATGTCTAAGGACATGTGTGTGAAACAACTGTAGATCGTTTCTAGTATGCAAAGCCGTCTTTTTAGCTAGCTCGCGGTGATGGGAGACCGAAAGTTTACCGTCCGGCCAAAAACATGTGACTTGAGACAGCTGACCCTAGTCATGGTAGCAGGCCAATTGACGGATAATGTGTTTATCTCCCTTGCCTGTGATCATGAGGACGCATTTACTCTCATCAGTAGGAGGACTTGAATCTTCAAGTCATCGGTTGGCATCTTCGGTGGCAGCCTGCAAAAGCTTCAGATTGGGGCTCCAGACGGTCACCTAGTCCACATACACTGCACTGTAGTCGAGGTCTGTTTGGGCAACTTCGTTGACTTGTACTAAAAAGGGAAGAGAACCTCACGCCGAACCTTAGGCCCTCCCGCAGTTTTAGGTTTTCCTATTTTCGCCAAATAGGTTTGTGGCGATTGAGAAGCAGCATGAGGTTTCTAGTATTGAACCGACAACACTGTAAGTTTGGAGCTCACGAAGAAGTGAAAGGTGGGGAACCCTGCTGAGGCCTTGGCGAAATCGTTGAAGACGGCATACGAAATCTGATCGTCATCGTGTGACATTTTGCATATTCCACATTCATAATCTTTTAGAAAGGAAACCATTCTGGGAATGGGCTAAGATGTTGTTTGAACGCAAATTTTGGGGCAAAGCATTTTTCAAAATGTTGTCAAGCACTGCTTGGTGCTTCAGTTAGATTAATTAGCCGATAGCCACAGTGGAAATCCCGGTGTAAAGATCAGCTATTTCCAGCGGTTTGGGAAGACCCCGCCGGCGGCCCCAGTTCGGGTGAACAAAGTGTACTAGGTCACTATCCTATTCACCGTCTCTATCAAGATACGGGGTGGTTTGCGTCGTGGCCCATGGAGCAATATGAGTGTATACTTCGAAAGGTACAGGACATGGAGGTCTGTAAGCCTAGCCCCGCAACCTTGAGCCAAAGGAATCCATCCACTACTCTATTTCAGAAAAGTAATCACATGTCAGTTGGATTCCACGAACTACATCATGGTTTGCGCAAGACAGTGTTGACCGCAGCGACCAATGTTGCGTCCTGAGATTTTCCAGTTGCATGCGCAGGTTTTGGCATCCATGACTGCCATTTTCGTTTACCATTTGCGATCCGGTTTGTGGCAGAAAACCGGCATAGCCTGAGATGGGACCTCTTCCTAACTTTGATATGAAAGATCACCTTGAATTTGCCCAACATTTTTTTAATAATATCTTAATGAAAATTGTTCGCTTTAGTCAAGTTTCCTTTTCCATCTGGCAAGACTTAGCTCGATGGTGCCGGGAATGTTTAGTGCCTAATTTTATCCATAGATGTTTCGCACGCTCCCGTACTATCATCATTTAAGACTTCTGCTGACAACTTTTTCAAAGTCGCAAGCTTCATATGACGGAAAATATTTGCGGGCACACTCAAACTAAAGTCAACCTTTCACAAACTTCAACCGTTGATTCGCGTTTTACCCTCGGAAAAGCGACCGAATATGCCGCCAAAGTCTACCCCGCCATACTTTTCAGGATCTTGATCGTTTTGATCTACTCATGCTTTCCAATCGGGTATTCAATTATTCCGTCCGACCGGCTTGTGTGGAACTCACCACTCCGCCTATTGAACACTCTAGTGGTCAGTCCGCAGACTCTATTGAGAAAAGCCACGTCCTCTTTAAGGAAGGGTGTAGGGAATTTCCCAAATAGAACCGTACTAGCACCATGTACAGAGGAATAAATACTTTTGGTTCACCAGGTGATACAATCGACAGCCGCCTTAATAGCTTTCGTTTGACTTTTGGGAAACAGCTTTGCACTATCTCGCTCCTTTATGGTTGGCTGCCATGATAATCCTTGTGTCCTTCGTATGCTAAATGACGCTGAATAGAACCGCAATTTTCACGACCGCAATCGCTTCTTCTCAGGCGCTGGTGAAGAGGTTATTGTTTCTTTTGTTTAGTGGTATGTCCCAGTTCGAAGTCTGGTCAGCCAATTTTTGAAGGTCCGCTGCCACTCCCTCGCGATCACTCGTTGGCCTACACTTACGTTAACTAACTCCACAATGAAGAAACCCGTCAGCTCCGACTCCCCTCTTAGGGATTTATATGAATCATAAATGATGGCTGTCCAGGGACTGAGCTGTTTTCTATCCTGCTTGGTACTCACAGTCATCCAGAACTTTTAATTTCCACCTTGACGTAAAGGATACTTTCGTCGAAAAATTCGCCGCTCAGTTTGTTGCCAAACGGCTGAAATCTATTCAAAACCGACCGGCGATTAGCCAAATCTAAACCCGTGCTGAAATATGAACAGCATACATCCGGCACCCTCCGCTCGTCAGATCTTCTCCATAGACGCATTTCAAAGCCCGTGAAGGTTTCATAGACACTCTTTCATGAATCCGTTTTGTGCTTTTCCTTAGGGGGGAGAACCTCATCAGATAATTACCAAAGTCCTCCCTTACTGGTGTCTTGAGACACCTGCAGAGAACGCAAATGAGACTGAAGGGTCCACAGGCTTCCACACTTGCACTCGGTATCTCCCTGTGGATGTCCGTCTTAACTGCTACTGCATAGCCCAATGATAATCTACCACGGCTTTCAGAGGCGTGAAAGAGGCCATACATGGGTGGATAACGGTTTTAGGACTTTGGCGCGATTCACGTCCGAGGCCTCGCAATCGTCTGCATTTATCTAATCCGATAACCGCTGCTTGCCCTCAAGTGCAACCAGGAGTTGAGTGATCCTGGTTGCAGCAAAATATGGTCAGTAGAATACTGCCAGGCCCCAATCAGACCAACGCACAATTGCAAAAGAATAAACGAGAGCATCCGCTATAATAATGTTTTTAAACTCTTCTACGCCATCACTCGATGTGAGCATATTTACACCACTCCTAATTGCTCGATGGACTTTAAAGAAGGCTAAAATATTTAGGAATTCTCTTCTACTCCCTTTGCCAAAGCCAATTTACCTTTGAGATTTTGCTTCTTGGTTTCTACATTTTGCGCACTGTCCCCAGCTTCTTTGGCTTGCGTAGAGTTTTGATTTTTGCACCCCCAGCTTAGTCTAATTGACTGCCTGAAAGCCGGTATCTTGTAATCCTGCTTGATATCTCTGCTTTTTTCTCCAATGAGAGCTATGTGTTCCGGATCTTATGGAGATTTCGCTTGAAATTTTGCCTGATTACTTTGGATTCTTTACTTTCATCGCACCAACCAGTTCAAAGAAGTTTGCGAGTGTTCAGATTTTCTGCACTCAATTTTCATAAGCTTCCGCTCAAATTTTCCATGATCAAATTTGTGCGATGGCGCAGAGGAAACGAGAATAACAGAAGTCGGAAAAGGTATGTGGGTGTCCGTGCTACCTTGGATCACTCGTGAAGCACACTTGAAAACAAGATCAGAACCTGCGACATAGTGCACGCTACTGAAGCATACGAGGCAGAAGTCAAAATTAAAGTGGTAGTTCACAAAACTGTGGTCGGTATTTGTGGATTTTATAGGCGGCGGACTATAATTCACTTCATGTTTAAGTGCACCATAAGTGCGCATCACGGGAGCAAAGTTTGGTCTGAGTGAAATGGTGGATTTCGGAATATGACCGGAAAATCCAGAAGCCAAGAGCACTACGTGATCGACAGAAATTTTAGCTGAGAAGGTGATGAGCAATAAGGATATGACAGCTGGATGATAATTAATCAAAACCAATGGGCCTTAAAGCAAGATAGATGAAGCAGTGGCGCGTGACAACAGTGAGCAGTCAATAAAGTGCTGAAAGTGAAGGCGGGGTAGTACTGTCAGGATTATGCCAGAAAGTTTAAAAAGTGGGGTGTCAGGGACAGGTTTCATGGTGAGTTTATGAAAACCCGAGGACTGCTGATTGAATTTATATGTGGCCGGAGACGAACTGGATTTGCAGTTTCCATGGGAAAGAAAAAAATTTTTCCGATGAAAGTAAAAGCAATTTTCAGATAAGTTAGGCTTGAGTAACGGCTGTTGGACTGGATTAAGCCTACAGTATCCCCTCAAAAGTGAGTCGAGCCGTTATTGTCTGGCCCTTTAATGAATCTGTACTCTGCCACAGTGTGCGTGCAGCGTCTTGTGCTCCACTAGAGAGCGAGTGAATTAAAAACCTTCTGTAAAGGCAGCGCATTTGCCACCGCTCATAGTAAATGATAGTCAGAATTGAAAACTATCTATGCTAAAATCGGAAGACTTGCTTCAATGCGCGGTCAAGAGGTGGAAACGGCATTAGTTGGGAGCGTAATAAAAAATGAAACTCTTGTAAATTTGCAAAATATTCAGGGTTAAAACAGTAGTGGGATTATCAACAGGGCGCATATTTAGCGCGGCGTAATTCGGTGTCCAGGGTCGTTTGGCGCGGGAGCCGGCCAGTGCTTTGCAATAAATGTATGAGTCGGCAAACAGGCTGTTAAAATGTAGAGAAAATGAGAATAGTCCGTGCAAAACGTTGGGATGCAAAATGATGCGCTGAAATCTGGCGTTCATGGAAACGGAATGTCACGAAACGAACTGAAAAGGGATTGAACGTTAAAATAAACTTAACACCTGCGCTGGCGGAGGTTATATGTTTTGAATCTTCGTACAGTTATCCAAGGTTTCTGAGATGTAAAATGAAATTAAAACTTGAAAAATGTAAGGCATTTTAGTCTACGTTAGACAACCTTCGATTTCAAACCAGCGCACTGTGTCTGTGGTGGCCACGTGAAGGCACGATTTGCTCAAATAGAAGAGAGAAAATGGACTAATGAATCATGGATTGAAAAAGCAGGAAATTGAGAACTATAGAGAAGAAAAAGGTTCTGACTGCAAGAATTCCACTGATTGCGGCGCGGAGTCATGTGGGCTACTGTTTCCAACCATCACTTTGGAATCCTCCTGGTCCCGAACCCGGTGGACAAGCTGCACGTAAACGAATCGCTCCACTTGTTAGAGCTTTCATGATTTACCCGTCACATCGGCTGGCCAAATGAACTACCATTCATTCACTATCTGCTCCGTATACGAAGTACACCCAAGCGGTCGTTCATCGGCATGGGCGTAGAATGTTCCAGTGACTCAAACCATTATGATGAGGTGTCTCTGCAAAAGAACAAACACTAGGATCCAGCAACCCAGGCTCAACCGCTAAGTAACTCAGAAAATTCCACCATATTCTACCAATATTATGAAGACAAGTTTGTTCAAACACCAGCGGTCTTCGCAAACCTTATGCTTCCAGTGGCCACATTTCTGAGCCGTAGGGCACTGCCGACCTCACGGCGGCTGTGTAAACTCGACCTTGGATCGATGACCGGAAGTCACGCCGATACCATAGATGCCTCAAACTGGTGAAAACTATCTGATATACAATCTCCAGGTGTGATACAACTCCAGGAGTAACTAAATATATCCACCCAATCTCGCCTGCGGGGACAAGTTCCAACTTTGGGCCAATTCACCCCAGCAACACCACTTTACACTTTGAGGGTGCAAAAGGCATACTAAATTTGCCTACACCATCGTTCAGATGACCGAGGAAAACGTGCGGCCCACTCGGTTTTCATTCAGTAACACAACGTCTTCCGCATACGGTAAGTCAGACGGATTCCTTCTTGAACAAATATCAATGCCACTATTCTTGCGTGGGGCAAGAGTTATTTCAAGAAGCGTCTCAATGACGAGATTTAAAAGAAAAGGTAAAAGGTGACAGCCTTGACGAACATCACTGTCCGTGCTGAACTCGGTTGAAAGACTGCCGTAAGCACGAACTCGGCTTCATTTTTTTCGTATGCAGATCAGATATGTGAGATGAATTTCTCTGGTGCATTATTCAATGAAAAGCAACGCTACAGAACTATGCATTCAACTAAATTCAACGCCGCTTTCAAAGCAAGAAAGATAAAATCCATGGGGCTACGAAGTATATGCCTATGTTTTGAGATCCATCGTAAATTAAAAATGTGGTCAATACAACTTCGACCGGGACGAAAACCGACTTGGTTGTCAAGCACACACCTTTCGGAAGTATTGGGTGATCGGCGACGGATAATGACCAAGGACGGTTTGGATGGGGTGCTAATTACTCCTTGGTTTTCACATAAGAACCTATCACCATTCTTGTAACTCGATACAATCGCCGACTCACACTAATCCTCCCCTTGCCCAGATTGACCGTAAGATTTTCCTTAACTCCGATTTTGACGCTTCGCTACCATCCTTGAAGACGGTCGGCGACATTCCATCCGATCTAGCTGCCCCATGCCTTTCACGCGCCTATTTCCTTGATCATCTGCATTTCGGATGGTTTCTTATCCACCTGCATTGCTTCACCCGCAGGTACACTTTGGACATGGGCCGGCTAGACTGCTCCCTTAAATGTTCTACTCTACATTGCAGTCAACGGTTTTTAGAATAAATTAATGTGTCATCGGATTCCTTGATGACTTCGCCTCGGCTTCTATGAACCAGTCCGTAATGGTTGTGACTGTTGCCGATAGCCGCAGCTTCTTCCATTTACCCACCAGGGCTCACAATCATTTCTCAAGAATTGGCCAGCTGATGCCCCAGGGATTTATGCATCTCATCGCAAGTTGCATTTGAGGGACAGATCTACGGGCACCCAACAAAGCTATTGAAGTAGGGATATCCATCGTTTATGACCTTTAGGTAGCAAGGGGAGTTGAGTGGCGGTTGCTGCTGAGTGCTGGGCTTTTTATCTGCTCCCAGTGTTTGTTCGGTTTTCGGTCATTTTTTATGATAAATGACAAATCCCGGTACGCCCTCCTTACTTCACTGGACTACAGTGTCGTATCAAACAATCTCATTTCTCCTAAATGAAATGTCGCAGCTCTTTTTAAACTTAAATTTGCTGTCACTCTGAGCTAGACTCGCTAGCCCCGGTTTTCTTCTTGTTGGGTGAGAGTGACATCTCAATATCATTAGCAAATATCTTCAGCCTTTCTATTCAATGCTGCACCTTTCCGTTACAGTGGAAACCCTCTGTGATCATTCCGGTCTACAGAAAAAGCACACGCAGTGACCCGGCCAATCACCACCTAATTATCCGCACCCCTATAGTTTCCAGAATTATGGAACGTTTAATAAAAATGGTACCATTGCCTATCTTCTAAAACACGAACTTATTACCACTGGACAACATGGCTTTCTTCGTAAACCCCATGTGCCACCTGTATAACTGAACAATTGAATTTTACAACTGAGGCCAGGAACATCGGAAGGCTTTTTAGTGTCTCATCGCAAGTTGTTACATAAAATAGAATCTTACGGCATCGTCGACTCGATTGTGTGGTGGTGTTCATCACACCTCTCATCTAGAAAGCAGGTAGTTCAAGTAAATGGCCTCATGTCCGAACCTAGATGTAGCGGTGTAGCCAGAGGCAGCTTACTGGGCTCCCCACCCTTCCTGTTACATGTCAAGAATTTCGTCAACGTTATTCGAAATAGCCTCCCCTTGCTGTTTGCCGAAGACATCTAAATCGTCCACTTTTCCCCCCTGAAGCCTTAGAGCCCACCATAAGAACCATGTTGCAACCTTTAGCGTCACTCAGTTCCTGGGCAGCAGACTGGATGATGAAATTCTCTGCTGAAAGAAGCAGCATCATGTGGTTCATCTGCGTTAAACCCCCAGAAGAATTGAAAATAATTAACCTGATCAATTCTGTTAACTGTCAGGTGCGCGGTCTGGGCCTAAGTCATTCTTGCACCTTAGGCTTCTCGGAATATGCCCTTCAAACACATTGCAAACGGAAATCGGTTAGTGGGGCTGCCACACAGAAATATGAATTTGAAAAGAAGGAAACTGCATCTTTTTAGAACCCACGTCAGACTCATTCTGTAGTATTGCTCACTTTTCTGATCAAACGGGATACAGTGCGACAGAGTGGCGATTAAAATTTTCCAGCATACCTTCACCGAGCAGTTGACTGGCTACTCTGTAAACCTTGATTACACGGATCGCTACAAGTCGCCGAAATTGGGTTCCTTGTGGCCCCAACGCACAAGAGCAAATCTAGTGCTCTTCAATAATATTATAACAGGAAACAGCTGCAAATGAGGACCTTGTTTTAGAAACCCACTCCAATACTCTCTTTGAAATACAGAGTTAATTTGTACATTTCCAGCACCAAATAATTCTGTCGCAGCAAGTTCTTTTATTGTTAGTTATTGGTCATTATGGAACAAACTCCCCCAGCAGTTGCGCATGCTATCACCATCATCTATAGCATTTAGAAAAGAAATAGAGTAGCTAGAGCACCAGTACCCATTCATCTGTAGCACTCATACTAACCTGAGAATCAAGTACATGAAACAGGATTGGGCTTCTGAAACACACCGACGGTATGAGTTTGTTCATCTTGAAAGGAAGAAATAGATCTCATTACTCTGATCTTCACATGAATAGCCGAAACTACACTGACGTGTAAAGTTCTTCCCCACTCCTCCCTAATTCTCCCCTGTTCATCTAGACACCTTGGAACTCCTCAGTAACCTAGCTCCGGGTCCACAAATCAAATTACGGTTATTAATTCCAGGAGTGCATACGCACACAAAAACGGTGGGTTACCCTTAATCGACCACGGTACTTGAGATACCCACTCCCATTATCAACTTCATTCCCTACTCTTCACCACCTCCTCGCCCTATGCAAATAAATTTTACTCGTTTAAGTCACTGCGCTTCAGACAAATCAAAACGACTCTCCCCAACAAAAATGAGGTCGACACTTTGAATTCTTTCTCATCCACTTCTCGCCACTACCCCCATTTCACCTTAGATACTTCGAAACTCCTTCATTTTCTCCCCCGTGAACAACGAGTCCTAAGCGGTTTCTGTTCTGCTCAGTGTCAGTCTACATTCATCATCCCCTTATTTCTGACCATTTCTTGGGCTTAAATGGCAATACCTCCCAGATAAATTATAATCCATGATTTGTTCACCGTTAATTTAGCCAGTTCCTATTGCCACCCTGCTTCTTACAGCCCCATCTGTAAACACATCTACTGAAATTGTTTTTGCCACCCCCCAAATACCTGATAGCTTTCGCCTACTTATGCATATAGACAAATGCGTTATACCCCTAAGTGAATTCAAGCTTGGAACCCAATCCATCCCCGTTAATTGCCAAGTTCGGGACCTAGGCCTAAATTATTCCTGCACCCTAAACTTCTCGGAGCATGCTCTCGTACAGGTGGCGAAAGCAAATAAATTAGTGGGGCTGTTACGCCGAACTCTAAAGTTGAACGAAAGCAAACTACATCTTTTGGGACCCACGACAGACCCATTCTAGAGTATTGATCTCTAGTCTGCTCTAACATGAGGCAGTGTGACAGAGTTGCGATCGAAAACGTCCAGCGTGCATTTACCAAGCAGTTAATTGGCTACTCTACAAGCCTAAATTACAGGGAACGCTGTGATTCGCTGAAATTAGATCCTTTGTGGCTCCGACGCATAAGAGTAAACCTGGTACTCTTTAACAATATTATCACAGGGGACAAATGCGTCTCTGCACCTCGTGTTAGAAACCCACTCCCGTACTCCCTCCGAAATGCGGATCCTATTATAAATCTCCCTGTCCCAAAGACTTCCGTTAGAGCCAACTTCTTTATTGTTAGATATTCGTCACTATGGAATAAACTCCCCCATCAGCTGCGCATTCTGTCACCATTATCTATTGCATTTAAAAACGAAGTACGTAAAGTAGTTACTGTACCCTATCTCATCAATCTATACCACCCATACTCACTTGAGGATCGAGTATATGAAACTGGATTGGGCTTCTGAAAAACGCATTAATGTCACCTTTTCGTTCATTGCGGAAAGGAAAGTAAATCTCCCTACTAATGTCACTAGGAATCA
>LUCM01004921.1:0-51348 GCA_008360955.1 Fasciolopsis buskii
ATGAGTACTATTGTAAAGTACCTATAATGGAACATAGTTCACGGGTGTTATCGGGAAAGCGAGCATTAACAAAATGTGACGGTCTCCGATGAAAGGGTTACAAAACTACTTTTATATTCAACCTAAGAGAAATGATCAGTACTATAAGCACTTTTTTGGGAGGTTATAGCAAGGCTAAACTGAATAAACTTTTTGAGTAGGTGGCGTAAACGGGAATCGCGGTTATCTTTAGAGAGGACATGAGCAACTAAATAAGCCGGATAAGACTGAACACAATTGAAGGCGGGAACGACGGGAGTGGTTGACTATAGATAGATTTCAGGTGGCACATGCAAACTGAAAGGGAAGAAATCGTATTTGTAGATCTCAAATCGAGTCCTTATAATTGTCAACAAACTTGATGTATCACCAAGCGGAACTTGTAAACTGTCGTCATTTACATCAGTGTGTCGAGAGACTTCTGAATCGGAGAATCGATTAAGAACATCTTCTGGTCCTTCAGTGGTACATGTTCGCTTCAGTAAGTTCTCGTTTAAAGCCACTCCATAATCGCCACAGATTCGTCGAGTTTGGCCATCCGCATTCAGTGGAGTTACGATAAGCGTGGTTCCGTATGAAGACTCAACGGGTGTAATCAGTCCCGTTTTGCGCATGGTTTCCACAGCCTAGCGGATTGGTTCTCGTAAACCTAACGGTATAATACATCTCTGGGGCAATATTGGATCACCAGAAGCTTCCGGTTTAATTGGGGTTATATATTTTCCACCAGTAAGTTCCGTAAGCCAAAGAATAAGGTTCCGAATTTTAGGAATAAAGTGCTTAAATGTAGGGAGGGAGCCATTCACGTGTAATTTCCGAAGAATCTTTAGTTCAAGTGTAAATGGAATTGAAGTTACAAGTAAAAATCATTGTAAGCTGGCAGCGAGTCGATCGTGCAAATAGGAGTCAAATATGAACCAAGAACAAGCACAGAATGATCCGTGACGTCACTGGTCAATCTAGGAATCAAAGGACATTAAGTCATGCCTGGAAACAACCGACACAGTAATTTTGATATCAGCAATAAGAGTGAAAATTACCATTGGGACTACATAAATCTGTTCTTTATAAAGCATTAGTGACGTGAGGTGATTCTTCTCCTAGAACAGATACAATGAACAAAGAAAAGTCATCTTAATTAGAATTCTGGTCTGAGTATGAATCAACAGTCAATAGAAAACTTCAAATGAACAAGAAATAAGCAGTCAGCAGAATGGTTCCGAAATTGTACCTCAGAGCATCCCCAAATATGCTCCTGAATGATCCTATCAGCGCAATTAAGCAATAAAAAACCGACAAACCTGAAGAGCGTTCAGATATACTCGAGAGCTGACATCTCTGACCACAGAACAAAGGGTCTGGCTTAATTACGACCAAATTTTGAATATAATCCTTTAAATATGCCCGATTTATTCTTAAATATAAACGTTTCGGGCTGTTAGAATTGGTTCACTTTTATCGTGTACGATGGACATTTCATAAATTTCGTACACATTTCCCATCACGTATTGCTTTCCAGTCCGCCAAATTTCTTCATATTCTGTAATACAGAATAGTGATATCGTGGCTCTTATTGGTTTTTAACTGATATGCAGAAAATTCTGTCTTTGTCATTGTTCATGGCTTTCTTTATACGACTGATTTGATGTACACAGTTCTTCACAGACCTGCAATAAACCAAAACACGATAGTTGTTGTCAGCAGTATATTTCGCATACAGATAGATGAATAGAACTTACACAGAATCACAGCCGGCCCCGTGGTTATTGCCGCACTCTTTTATTACTTCGTCAATAGAATCACCGCGTGATTTTTAAGTGCACTTATCATTCATTCACGATTCTAATGATTCAGATGAGATTCTAGTCAGAAAATGCGATTCCAATTAACGTGGTATTCATTTGTTAAACTATATCAATGATAGTTGGCGGTCGCGTTGTTCACAAAGGTACCCCACTCGATCGATTTGGTTTTCATGTGGTGCTGGAGAGAGTACAGCGCACACTTAATGTGAAACTGCGATTCTTGAATGGAAACTACGGCAGCTGTGATTTCTTACATTTCTACTATAAATGTATTATGCCCTCACTGCATATCTCATCCTAGTTGTGTTCACAATTGGTTGCGACTAGCTTACCGCTTTGCATGTCTGTTTCAGGCTGGCAATTCTGAGGAGATAACGCCACTCGAGACAAGAATTACCTATCTACATCAATTTGTCTTGGACTGGCCCTGGATGTTGAAGTACGATATCTAAAACTGGACGCATCGCTACAAAGTGGGATGGAGGCATACTATCACCAATTTCGCACTGTGACAAAAATGGGATTGGTTGCGGTGTGTAACCGTCATCTTTCAGCTATTGATCATTTACAACTGCAAGAGAATTTTCTCCCAGAAAGTCAACAATGTAAAAGATGAGGAACTGAGTCACCGTAGATAGAAATTACCAATTCGCCACGAAGGCCAACTGTAAGAATTGCCATCATGTCGCTTTAAGGTATCAGTAAAACTATGGATCAGATGTCATATATCATACACGTCCCTGTGGTGTCCCGTAGCTGAGGACAACAGTGGATTTTCCAGTGTGAAGACGTCGTTGGTTTATTAAGGAACTCTTACTGGGGATTGTTTGCATGATGATATATTGTTCCAAGGAAGACGTCAATAGTAATTGTAGGTGTCTTATTTTACAAGTATTGAGCTGTTCGTGGCATTAGCGGTGTACAGCGTGTTGCTCGAACTGAAATGTCTTACGTGTAATACGGTATCAACAATCGGAACTAAAAAATCTATCACATTTGAAAATTGCAACTTAGTATCAGTGGAACGCTTCAGTGCGCAACAGAATTGAACACGGTCTCACATATCTATCTGGCACAGTCAGGGTAATGACCTAGCCATTTGCCAATTCACTGACTGTATGGTGCATATAAAAAGAGAAATTTGATAGAGTTCCTCCTGGGGTACTTCTCCTAATAAAGCAGGTCCGACGTAAGGAAGAATCTCTCTGTATTCTGCGGCCGCAGTGGGTTATCAGTTTCTGTGATAAGTCATAAGCAACGCAAAAGTAAGATAATCTCCTATAGCAACTAAGAATTATCACGAAATGACTCAGACCCAGATCCCTACTTGAATTCCTCATACTCGCTTTTGTTGCTGCCTCCAATTATTTCATCATGCACTCTCGGACAGTTGTTCTTGGGTGACTATGACCGGTAGAAGAATCCAGTCCCAGTCGTCGGCTTATAATGTCTTACGAGGCTTTAGGCGTACAAAACTTAATAAAGAGAAAATGATTTGCGTTGACGGGCTCACTATGTCATCGATGATATGCATGCTTCGGCTTCTTGAAATACAGATGAAATATGCATTAGTCTCGGTAAAGTAACATGATCGGTGCTTTTTACGCAAGTGCAAGATCATCAAAACCTAAGGTATTGTAAAAACTTACGAACAAACAATTAGTCAAAGCAAAATTAAAAAAAAAGCTTTATCCCGAACGGCCACCTGTTTCGCGCAGATGACCTTCATCAATTCATTAGCCTATGCGGCTTTCGAAATTTGACCTCATTAAAATCTGCGGAAATGATCGTCTCGAAGAATACTGTGGAGCTATCGAGACCGCAACAACTTTTAGAGGTGCAAGGCATTTTGGTTATCATACTGCGATAAGCAAACAAATTTTATGCGTCCAGCTATCTCTATCTCATTAAAACAAAATTAGGTATATAAGACATTTTGGTTTTAACTTTCGTGTCCTCTTGGGGATACTGGGAAAATGAATTATTTTAAGGACTGTTTCTGATTCTTTTTGAATGGAAGTAATAAAACCAAAAGCCATCTTGGGGCTTTTTGTCGTCACCTGTGCTGCACGTTATGTCGGGCCAATCATACTGCATGAAAACATCGTTTGTCAATGTGGACAGAAAAACTGAGAGTACAAGGGTCCACAAGAACTAAAATTACCACTTTCTTGTTGGACGAAAGTGTCACATATGCTTGCCAGATTTCGTTTGGCCTTATCTCCATGATAACTGCTTACAGTTTTGAATTTTGCGGAGGCATTGAACCGGTCATTCCTTTGATGTGGTAGAAGTGAAAAAATCGGCCCGATGGCTGAGGTTGTCAATTCTTGGCATGTTGGTATAGATTACAAATCTTCCGCACAACCTGAAAATAGTTAGTAATATTTGCAGAAATGCTGACACCGACTTCTACAGTTATACGTCCTGGAAATCGGTCCACGAACTTTGAACCAGTCGCACACGTCAAGGTTTGTGTCTGAACTGGAAAGATTAGGTTTCAAACAGGCTGGTTTTCTGTACGAACTAGTGTATCTTACTTTGCCCCTCGGCAGCAAGAAAAAAACCGACATATCTTAATTAACACAAATGCACTTAATTAAGCTTATTGCACGAGTGTTTCTTAGCAGTCGACGGCAATGCCGAATATTTCAGCAAACCATAAGTGTCTTTCATCGGAGACCGTCACATTTTGTTAATGCTCGCTTTCCCGATAACACCCGTGAACTATGTTCCATTATAGGTACTTTACAATAGTACTCATGATTTAATCCAAAAATTTCCCAAAAGGCTCATTGCTTGTTCGACTCTCGGTCTTTTAAGGGTTTTCAAGATCTTGCCTAAATGAAAAGAAAGCAATTCCAAATCACTCATCTTTTCTTCAGCTTCGATATTCTTTCCTAGTCAGCTTCACGGAATGATCCTTTTGTTACAATTACAGTTTATTTTCCCGGAGGTCCTGAGGCAGTTCTAGAGCAAAATGGTCCAGTTAAAATTTCCATTCCTAGGTGACCGCTAGAACCAGAAATGGGAAATCCTGAAATCCAGATGAAAGCTTTAAAGATCTATTGGGCAACCAAAAGCTTGCGGAAACTTCTTTTCGGGAACAAGTTCCCTGTCGCTATCAGTTATGAAGTGTTAAAGGTTGTTTGTTTATCCCCATAACATGTCCACTAGCATAATCCCAGATAGCAGTGTTTCAACTGTAGAATATTGGATTAAGTTTCTGCAACTGCCATGTCATTTGTCGAAGCATTAAACACGCCTCACATGCAGTTTTCTTGTCTTTGTGTACTCTGTTTTCTGTACCGTTCACATGTTTGGCCACCTATTGACACGGCAACGTCCCAATTCAGCTTTAAGGCGACGGTATACTTTATTAATTCCGTCTTGCATGCTCTTTACTTGTTATTTTGGCACTTTGTCGTAAATGGTCTTACCACAAAGTGTGACGGTGTCAAGTCTTCTTAATCCGTCGACAAGACCTTTCGCTTACCTCAGATGGTCTGCTGCCTCCTAATAGCCGCCAACGTAGTTTTTCTTCGTATGAATTTTTGTTAGCACGCAATTCCAAAAATGTATATAGCTTTCAGGAACCTTGAATGCTGATATAAATTATAAATCAACTGGGCTATCCGATAATGCTGTGACCCAACTGGTAATGCTGTTCAAAAATCGTCTTTGAACAAACATGTTCAAAGTTTCGGTAAGGTTTATTCACGTATAGCGGCAAGAATCCATCTTGACTTGGCATGACAGTTTGCGTGCCTCCATGCCCACGACTATAACAGGATGGCTTATCTCAAGCCGAAGATGAGTAGAGGCCTGACAAAGTAGTCTCCTGGTCCTCCAGTTCGGGGTTGATTTGATACCGTGCCTAATCCATGGAATACTGAGTGGAGATACTATGTGCTTCCCAGTAGATGGGATTCCACTGAGTCACTGTTCGTTGCCTTTCGGTCAGGTTTTCTTTAGAATCAAGGGATATGGTTGAGAACCCTAATCGTTCTTCTGCTTAGCGGCTGGACTCCCTAGCAGTATCCGTCCATCAAACCCCATGAGTCACGCGCCTACAAGGAATTCCATATTGCATCGGTCGTCGCGCAAAGTAGTCAAAACCGCGCCGCCCATTGCATCGGGCACAAGTGGGGGGATGGTAGTGATAAAGTATGCTACGCTCAAGTTCCCTCTCTTTTATTCAACCTGTCTCTCTATCTTCCAACAGAACTGTTTTGCCCTCTCTGAAGTGGCCAGAATATAATCCATTGATTAACACCCTGATAATCGACAACGGGTTTATTTTGTCGAAGTAGTGTAGTAGGTGGTTTTCAGTCTGCTGTTGCTTCGCATTTTCCTCAAGCCTCCGTCAAGTCTCTGCATTCTTCGGCTCCTATCAATGTGCGCACTTTATTGCAGACTGGCTAACAGGCGTGTTTGGCTCTGACATGGACTCACTGACTTCTCCAGTTTTGTGCAGACAATCGTTTATTACTGTCCAGTACGAATTTCCGATACACTTCGCGTCGCTCGGCGACATGACGTGCTAACGTGGCGCGTAGTCGAAGTCAGGTCGACCATATTGCAGTAAGCTACCACTTGCTCGGTGCTGTTCAGAATTGTAAGATGTAACTGGATCCATGTACACGTCGATTCGGACCAGTGGGGATGGTTAGTTTTAATGCGACTTCTTGCTTGCAGCTGATGGCGATCGACGGCAGCGCATAAACCCCGAGTTGGCTGTCGAAAGTCTGTCTGATTCGGCTGTTTGCAACAGCTACGAACAGTAATTATTCGAGTAACTAATGAACTCTCACGGAGCAGTGGAGATTCCAACACCAAGGAGCAATGCCATTTGGCAGCAGGGTTCGTCTTTGGTCCTAGATCTACCGTTCATCAGACAATGAATTCTCTGCCGGGTGGCGCTGGGGTCTAATGGAGGCAGAAGAATGGCCGAGCTGCCTAAGCTGGCAAGGAAGTTGATATAAAATGCATTAGCAGTTGCAGCGGTTCAGTTGGATGATAGTTCTTAGGAATGACCGCGAAAAACTGGGTGGTTTAAGGTAGCCGAAGGGATGGATAGTGGCTGTTCCGCGTTCAGGTAACAGTGAAAGATGTTTAGGCCTTATATCGCGACAGCGATGGCGGCGAAGCTTCGCTTAGTGAGTTCTTGTGCGTATAAGAATTGGTAAGATGCTCCATCCATGGTAGACGGCAAAGGCTAGACCGTTGGGCAGAACACTTCAAGGATCAGTTTAGCTGGCCGGATGCTAACGTACTTTGACCGACGTCTGGAGCTGCGAATCTTTGGGAGATGTCTCTTCACCCAACTTCCATACCTCCCCCCTCGAAAATGGAAGTGGAATCGACCGTCTGAAGTGGGAAAAATCAGCCGGTCCCGACAAACTTCCCCCAGTTATTTTCACCACGGTTGAAGAACTGCTGATGATAATATTTCCGTGCCTTCATAATATTTAGATTATGCCACTAGCTCGCGATAGTGACATTTGCGAACTGCAAGCCGGATTTCATTAAGGTTGAGGTTGCCTCTACAATATATTCACTCTTCGGCAGATACTCGAAACGCGCTACACATTCCACCTACACAAGTATGTAGTTTTCCTAAAATTAAAAGATGCTTTCGACTAAGTGGATCGACCAGCACTATTCACTGCTCTCCACTGGAAGAGTATACCAGTGAATTTCGTGAACCTGTTGCGTGCACTGAACTCAAATACCTGTCGTTACGTGAGAGTATATTGTGAATTATCAATTTCATTCGAAACGACTAGCGGCGTTCGACAGGTGTCCCACCTCCCTATTCTCGCTCAACTTCGTCCTAGTCGAGGTATTGTAGGAGCCTTTAGGAGATCTCTAGAATGTATAGGTCGAAGTGGGAAATAGACATGGAGTACCCTGTGTCGGAGATGTTCGCCACTTGCAGTTCCAGTCGTAGAGGTCTACGTAGTAGAGATAGAAATCTGGTATTAGGTGTCACTTATTGGAACGTTTTTCTCAGCTACTGAAGCTTAATAAACTACTTTGGTTGGGTCATGTGTTACGTATGGCGAACACTAATCTACCATATCCTGCCCTATTTTGTGTTCCTCCTATGCAGTGGAAGAAGTCATGTGAGAATCAACGGATGAAGTACCGAGGTGGAATGAGAAAATGTACAACGAACATAGGTGAAGTGGGTGTCCCACGTGTTTGTGTTTGGGGTCTGAAAAACCCGTCAACTAGCTGACTGGAGATACTGAAGGATATGGCAGTGAATCGTGAATCAGTGCGATCCGTGCTGCCATTGTTCTATCAAAATCCAGAAATGATTAAAAGAGTGCATTTATGCAGTTGAACTGTGTGATGGCTACCGTAGCATTCTTATCTTTCACAACTTAGTGTTTGTTCTGTGTAGTTCCCACTTTCCTGGTTTCTCCTTGGTTATTTACTCGTTTTTTTGGAAACATTTAAGTTCGGGGAAAAGGCAGCGGACAGTGATTCTGTCCTTGCTGCTTAACGTTGAACTGGGATGATGCCCGTTTGTTCTGAATCGTAACAATATGCGTATGTGGATTTTTGTGGTTCCTTTTCAGGTAAATACTCTGCGCTGGTATTTGTTGACGCTTTTAAACGACGGGCAGATGCATAGTGAACAGCATGACCCACATTTGAATTCACACAGAATAAACTGTGTAAGGTCTTCGTTATAAAATTGAGCCTTTTGAACATTCGCCTGAGATTGATACATACTTTTCTGCTCAAACAGCTAACTGTTGATTTTAAGAGCTTGATTGTCTTCATTTGTGGACCTCATCACGTCGCTCCCAGTCTATTGGACTAGCAAACCCCTTTGCGCTTTGCCCTTAAAGTTCATTCTTTTAATCTTCATTCATTTGTTGAACTTGGTCGTGCCACTGATTACTTCCTATTGCCGTACAGCAACGCCAACCACTAAGCTATCGGGAAAAGTCTAGCACAGTCTTTAACAACCAGTTAGTTATTTTCCACTATCTATTATTTTCATTCGTGCCACTAACCCTTCCAGGGCTTTTGACCTTCTGTCTTTCAGTGGGGTAGTTTTTCGGAGAGCACGGGAGGCCGATATGGTCATCTAATAATTTACTGTTTCCTAACTTGATTAGCCACAACAAACTTGGAGATCATGTATACTTCAACATGGAAGATAAATCTGAATACATTCGTCAATTTGCTTCATTTGCTAAAACTGCTAGTTTGGATGTTGAAATTTACCGTGCACCAAGTGTAGATCTAACTCTTCCTGATGCTTTTCGTAGCTCGATGATCTGAAAGTCTATATGCCATGTTAAGGGAAATGCATAAATTCAATGTGTAGTCGATATTATAATCATGAATCACTGTGCTGGTAGTTCGTAGCATCTAATTGCATTCTAGTATATTGTTGTTGTACGCATTTTTGATGCGTGTTGTGTGAATGTACTCTGACGCATTGCGTGCCCTGTTCTCATCCTGTTTCCATGCTAGAATGCACGGGAATCTTATGCTCTAATACACAAAGTATAACATAATTATTAGTTCCGTCACACACTTTTTCAACGCCAGATTGCTGTATGAAGTAATTGACCTTTACTTATTGGCGTGTGCGAAAGTACAAACTACCGAACTCAAGGGATTCCTTTTCGGCTGCTCATAATTTGATCTAACAGTATGGTCCCACTGAAAGTAATGTTTCTTAAAGACTTTCCACTCTGTGCTTTCAGTTTGCATGCACCTCACATTCACGTTATCGTCACATTTCAGTTTCACTTCCTTTATTGATGAGAGACAGATGCATACAGCAGGAATTTCGATACAATATGTTTCGCATACATTTTAGTCGAGCTTGAATAGACCTTGGTCTTTTTGATAATCCCAGTACCGAAAGCAATAAACCGCCGGATTGTTTAATTCTTCCGATAAAAATGAAAACACGAATCTGCGTTTGTTTTTTCTTCTCTACGGAGAATTCTCTGGCACTAACGAAATACGTATTGCTAGCTGCTGCAAGGTGTCCCATTACGTGTGGTACCAGTGACTATTTTCTTTCTCGACCATAACACGAAGCAAAAGCAACCAGGAACAAGGAACTAGTTGTCCGAATCCGCTCTTTACAACGGTTTCGGTCATCACGGGGTCGTTGTTAAAGCTGGAGACTCTCCGCCAGTATGTAGCTTGCAAATCTACTCATCTCTTGGGATGTTCTGCTAAAGCAAATTTGCCTAAGCACTTTGGCTTCGGTGTAGCTGCCTGTGATAAATTTACCTTTAGTTATCGTTGGCTAGCTATCGATTTACGTTTGAGACTTCGGGTATCCGACCAAGTCTCCATCGTGAGGATTCGATTTGGTCTTTTTCAACCAATATTAAGGACAGAAAATTAAATTCAATCTATTTATCTCTCTGTACGACCAGAATGCCTTCCCAAATAGTTCAACTATTGGAAGAACTATTTTTCCATTATTTTGTCTTGTGAAAGTTTTTTAGAATGTGATAAAGTGTGAGCTTGTAAACTCACTGCTGCAGTTCATTGGTTACTGATGTGACTCATCTACAAGACGGTTAACGTACTTCACGCAACATCTTTTGGTTCTTCTCAAGGTGTTTATACTACCTAATTTATTTTCTACGTGGCAGCATCTACAAATTAGCGAAAACTGATAGTTTATGGACATCATTTTCTTCATGGACCTCTTTGACACTTAGGTTTAGTTTCGTTACATTAATTTGGTGGTATTTCTACAAATGCATTTACAGGTACCATAATGTATGTTCCCCATCTTTCCGGTACATTGAATAACGTCCGCTTTCGATTTCCACTTACTACTAGGCACTTCTGCTGCCATTTCCCTCCTCGCGTATATTTATACTAATAATATTCAGGCACCACCTCTTGTATAATGTATTTATCTCATTTGACGTTTGGCTTTGGTCTTCTTTGTACGATCGACTGCAAGGACCGTGAATTTCGGCTTCAAAACATTGGAGAAGGCGCGTCCATAGTTTTCCTGCGGCACCAAGTTCCGTCAAATCGGTGTTGTCTACGATGATGTATGTTTTGCGTTCACTAGATGCAAATGGACAGACTGCAGTGATGGAACCTGCAAGGCGGGTACAGAAACATATAATACTGACATCAGTGGTCAATTTTTGTAAGTTTTTGCACAGCTGACATTTTCTCAGTGCACCAGGCAAACTACAATGCAGCTTTCTTTCTGCGGAAGACGATGGAACAAAAAATCAAACCAAATATCTGCTGTCGACATTGATTAATAAAGCGTTACAAAACTTGTTGACGTCATATTTATTATTATTAATCCATTTGACAATAATTCAATAGCAGTGTAAATGACTAACCTTCTTCGTGGTAGAGAGAACTAACCTCGTGAATCTCGGTAGGCAACCGAAAGAATACAACTTATAGATTTGGGAAAGACTTTGATGGCCGTGCGAAAAGTAGTCAGCTTGGTTCATATCAATTCACACGAAATTATACCCTGCGCTATACCACGTTAGGCAGAATACAGAACCCAGAACTAACTTAAACGCTTGATGGCCAGAGGAAGGCAATATTTGAATGTGTTCCCTAACGTATCTGAAAAGTAAATGAAAAGAACTGTCATCGCAACCCGGGCCCAGTAGGCATACCAGCCAGCGTCGACATTTACGCTGCCATATTCACCATGGCAGTGCACAGCTTGCCCGTTACATCACAACGGCGATTTACAGAGCACACGTTGAACTTGAAAGGAACAAAATTGACCAGGTACTGCCCGAATAATGGGCAACCTAAACAAACTATATCCGTACTGTTTTATCATGCTATGCATACTACTTTCATTGTTTGTGTCCAGTACCGAGATATCTACGAAGAAAAATCAGTTTCGCATTCCGTTAATGTTTGCAGAAAGAGGTATTGATGAAAACATGATGCTTACCGCCCCCGGGAATTTGATGTGCGTGTTGGCTTTGCATGGAAAAAACAAGTAAATATTGGATGAAAAACATGGTCGCAAATAAGACGACGCCTATCAGGCTTGTCAGCTAGCAAACACATCTATGAGATCAAATGTAGGTATCTCTAATTTACCTTATTTTATTGTTTCTAATCGTGTTATTGGACAAGGCGTCCCTAAATGTACGGAATCAGCACGCATTGGAACCGAATACAGAATGCCACGTAATAAAGCCATTTTTTCGGTAACCGGTTTTTTGCTTCTTCAACCACTTGTTCTAATTCGGAGTCTTGCTGAAACGGAAAATACTACTAAACGACGCTCTTTCAGGTAGCAAATGAGAAAATGCGAGCAGCATGAACTAACTGTTTAGCGGAACCGCTGGAAACTGTTCCACTAGTGGAAATGACGCAGGGAATGTTGTTGTAGGATGACACTGTACTGCAACCATCATAAAAAATTTTATCCTGAGCTTTGCCCACTGTAATATGGGGCACATGGAACCAGGGAAATGGGCAAAAAAACGTGTGGGATTCAATAAAATTTTTCGGTAAGTCTGTTAAAACGCTCGATGCTGACTATGTACCATTTGTTTGGCTGCGTATATTTCTCAAGAAAAGATTTATGCTCATCTGCTCCCGTTGGGATTTGGAAAATTCGCGCTCTCAAACCGTGCACTTTTTGTCGTTATTTGCTTTCTCTTTCATTGTCTTATCAGTGATATCTCGGAAGCACGATATGTGCAACACATTGCTTTTGTCTATTTGTAGGCTCGGGTCTTTTTTGTTCTATTGGCTGAAAGGGAGTTTGCCGACCTCACTTTCTGGGTCCTATTGAAGCTACGTTCGGGGGCACGTTACGAGTGTCTTTTAAACTGGCAAGCCCTCGTGTGACATGACAGTTCATGTGTGGTAACAAAGTTTGATGACCGAGGATTTTATGACAACACTCGACAGAGAATTCACAGTGCTGTATTATCAGTCAAACAGTTCTGAAGTTCTAATGAGTGCACATCAAATTACCAGCATTTTTATAAATCTTCAACCGATAGTGATTATTTTCCCCTAGTTAGCTAAATCAGCCTATTCTGTCCAAACTGTCAACACATTAGTTACGGAGCGGGTCCACACGACCGCTTATGATTCAGAGTCTAACGGTTTAATCTAATGTTTTCATCTCCAACTCAAAGGAATTCTCAGATCTCACGAGATCCTTGATTGGTGCGAAACGTCACAGCTAACCCTACTCGGTATTGGAACTTGCTGAATGGCCGCAGACATTACGACAGCCTAGAGAACTTGCGCCATCTCGTCTTACCTCACTCGCTACATAAACACGCTATCCACCTGTCTAATTACATGCGGAATCTTTCTGCGACGCGACAGAAATTCGTTCTAGTCAACCTCGCTACCTGTTTGCACGTATCTAGCCATGTTGGTTCGATAAGGATACCACTAAAACCACCTTACAAGGGTCCACTCCCCGTGGTTGTTCATCACGATAAGACCTTCAAAGTTGATCGTCTCGGTCATTTCGATGCAGCTAACTTCGATCATTTCAAAGTGGCATACGCTGAGGATAGTGCATTTCCTAACAGTACTAGATTCGATGTTAACCTTGCGTGACTTCTTACTATACCTCCGTTTCACACCAAGGCTTGAAACTATCTCTGCCTCCCACGGAATTTGAGGAGGGTATCCTCATGTTCCGAGGGGTAAGCAGTTAGTATTTCTACAGCTTTGCATGACGCTACCATCTGGCCTTCAAGCCAGTAGCCAACTGATTCTTCTACGTCATTAAATGAGATTAATACGTCACGTTTAAGTCAGCAATGCACTTCGATCTTTCCTTCATCTCATTTACCTGCTGGAAGATTGCTCGTATAGAACGTCCTCGCTGCTGAGGCAAACACGATCTTCTGACTATAAGCAACAATAACACCTATTTGTACACAAAACACGAATGATTTCTATTGCACATTTTTACCCTTTGTGCTTCATATCTTTTGAGCTTGCTAAATCCGTTTTCATCTCTTTTTGCTTTTCTTGGTTTCACAAAATCCTCTGAAAATTTTGGCTCCATTTTGTTGTTCGGTGACTCGTTCTAGTCGTGTCAGACATTTGCCGTCTCTCAACTTCTGGACGGTGTCGATGTGGTACCACCCTGACGGCGATTCTTGCAACCATACCACATGAAACGAACCTGATCCACGGTCTTGCATGTCACGATTTTAGCAAGCCAACGATTTTTGCTACATTATCACTGCTAACGAATCCGGCCATATCATGGTTCCTGCAGTCCAATGGTTTTGCATGCCAGCGTTCTATAGAACTTATACACACGCTCAGATGACACGTGTACATTACTTTGCGCCTAGGTCAGTCCACTTTGTGTGACTCTCCCCACTTGCCATTCCGTAATCTGTTGTCGAAAGATTCCTCATCGCCTTATTTGCGGACTTCTATAGTACCATGGGTTTCTCGGGGAAACTTGATTGTTTTCAGACGCAATTATCCCAAAGATCTACTTTCCTGCTTGATATCGGTTGTGTGACAGTTGCTTAGGTTTTACTTGTTTTGTCACTAACGTGAACTCTACGCTTCTGCCCGTATTTATCTTTGAAGATTTTTCTGTCTCGCGCGTGAATGCTGCATGGTTTTTCTGCCATGGTTTGCTTTTTGCAATGCTTTATTTTTGCTAATTTGGCCTCACAAAATACACCGTACTCGCAACTAGTTATTGGTTTGGTTTTTCTATCGACTGAGAGGGCCTTAGCAACCACGGCTTCAGAGTTTGCTAGATGACATGTTCTGTGTCCCATTCCGGACAATTAACAGTCTCAATGCACCAGCTGCTAGACAGCATCAGGTTATAGTAGATTTTTCATGCGGCACTGAGGGTTGGAGGAACTGATTGTTCTACCGCGAATCTCTTATTACGTTTGCTCAACCTTAACCTTTATGACCACCTGTGCGTCACTCTTACTCGGCTCGGTACGACTGCATTGCTGGCAACCCTGACACTTGACCGATACAAGGAAAAGACAGTTGAAAGCGGTAGCCGGTTGAGTATATTTTGACAGGAGCGTGCGAGCAAAGCATGCGTGAGTAACGCGCAAACGGCGACCGCGAATGCAGTAAGCGGTCGGTTAAAACAAACTATCCGGAGGATCAAATCCATGTTACGCTACAAAGGCCTAACCCTAGAAGACCGTTGGAGAAGGGCCCTGATTAAGGCCATGCGGAACAAGCCGGAAACTGGCGGATGTCGTTGGGCCGTGGCATCGATCGCTAATCAGAAAATTTGCCGTTCTTTTGTTGGTCCTGTGGGTGTTAGTTGTTGGGAGCTGACCGTGCACCGGACACCCAACCTGAAAACACCATGAGGAGGTGAACGCAGGGGGTGTGATCCCCCGATCTAGCTGCGCCCGCATGCCACTGCAGCCGAGCTACGCACCCGATATGCGCCAGTAAAAACGGTGGATCTAACCGCCCCCCACACCGAGTCTTGCCCTCCTCCAGAAACGTTGCCGGGCGGGTTTGAAGATGAGTGTCTGACCTCGGTTTCTTCTAGTCCTTTGCTGAGTGCATGATGTCGACCATGGAACTGACGATTTTCGTGCCGGAGTCCGTGGAATCGCCTTATCCCTGGGCATCTTCTGAGAGAGGGTAAGACAAAGGCAAACTGGTGGTAAGGGTGCCAGACTTGGTGGCGGGCAACTTACAGCCGTCGGCGCTGCCCTTATCGGTTTAACGTGGGGGCGGCATGTCCATCGGCGCATGAATTATCGCGACATTCATGGGATCCTATGCAATTACGACAGAAGAGTATTCAGCGATCTGATGTAAAGTTGGTAAAAAAATCAGAGAAACGGACGGGGTTTCTTACGTTGCGGCCGCTACGTCTGCTTTGCTTATGCGTAACTTCAGGTGTGATTGGTGGTGTTGTGGCTTCAGCCCCACTAGCAGTCTCCACGGGCGGCGCTGGTAATGGCTGGGCTCTACCGGTTGACAGGACTCATCACAGAAAAAAGAAGCCCGTCGTTAGACCAGCATTCCATGGTGGTATGCTTAACACGATCGATGGACGCCGTGTCGTATCGGCCAGTAACTTTCAAAAAAAATGTTTTAGTGCTGCATCTTACCACGCAAAATGGACCGGAATACGGTGGTTGCGATGGGGGTCGGACACCATGAACACGCACGACAAAGTGAGTTCAAGTACTCAATGCGGTTGGATTGCAGCCCGAAGGTCTTCGGTCCTGCGGAGGATTGGCATGAATCATTCGCAGGTGCTGTGCGAGAATTTTTGCATAATCACCGCAATTGAAGTGCGTGGGTCTCGACGAAGTCACCAGATCTCCGGGGAAGCGAAGCGTGCAACCAAACACAAGCCCATTTGTGTGATGCGCATTCCTTTTTTAAAAGAATACTGAAGGCTTAAAAGAGCTGACGGCAGCAATGCGCTCCAAAGCGGGTTGGCTCTGGCTCGCAGAGCAGCTTTTGGTCGCCGGTGAAATACTTTCACCAGGTCATTTACCATACGCGTAGTAGGCAGCTGTTCTCATATGCTTACTCCCAAGTGTTTTAATCATATTTGAGGAGGCCCCGTCGAAATGTGAGCCACATTTTCTGGTCACTACAGCGCGGCAACCAAATGTGCGTATCCAATCAGACAAGAAGTCTTTTGCGGCTTCTTCTGACGTACGGCAGGGAATTTGTATGGCCTGTGGCCAGTGAGTGAAGCGGTCTACACAATGACTATGTAGACGCAGCCGTGAGATGGCGGGAGTGGGCCTAGGAGATCAACGTGTACGTGGTAAAAACGTGTCCCGGGTTCGGAGAACCTAGCCAACGGAGCTTTGGTATGCCAATGGACTTTCACTCGCTGATATTAGAGGCAGGCGCGGGACCACTGGCGCACGTCACGTATGACGTTGAACCATACAAAAGCTGTCACTTGCCTCGCCGAAGCAGCTACACCCAGATGGGCGAGTTTGTGTAACGTCAGAGATGTGGTATGGCAGCGAAGTGCTGGAACCACCGGCCTTGGACAACCTTGTGATACGGCGGAAAGAATTGTATTCTGCATCGCTGTGATAGGTAAGACCGCTACGTTTAGTGAGCTGTCTCGTCGAAGTTTGTCGATATCGGGATCCATCACTTGGGCCCGTGCCATCGCATCGAGGTCGATGTTCGGTATTAGAGACAGACGAAGCTGCTGTATGCAAGAAAGTGCATCAGCGATGGAGTTATCTGCCCCAGAGACATCTTTTATATCCACCCTGAACTGTGAAACAAAGTCTGAGTGGCGGATTTCGCATGGGAAGTACCGGTCAGCGGCTGAATGCAACGCGGTTAGTGATCTGTGAACACCTTGAATGGGCGACCTTCTAATCAGTGCCTGAAGTTTCGAACAGCTAGGTAGACGGCGAGCAACTCCCTGCCAAACGTACTATATCTAGACTCTGCCGACTGCAGCCGCTTGGAGAAGAATGCTAAAGGCTTCCAATAACCGTCGGTGTACTGCTGAAGTGCGGCTCCGACTTCTGTGTTGGAGGCATCGGCTATCAGAGATATGGGTGCGCTCGGGGTCAGGATGCGCGAGTACTGCTACTTTGGCGACAGCATCCATAACTGAAATGAAAGCCTGTTTCGCAGCCTCGGGGAATGCGAACTTGGGCCCAACTCCCCGGGACGGATATGTGAGGGGGTAATTACTTCCGCGCAATTAGGAATGAAACGCCGACAGAAGTTAACCAGGCCGACGGGTTGCCGTAAGTGTTGATGGGAATGAGGCTTAGGGTAGTCCTGAATAGCGGTGGCCTTATCTAGGACGAAACGATATGATCTAGGAAAGTGACGATGGGTTTCCTAGGCTCTAATTTTGAAGTGCTAACCGTTGAGGCTAAGTTTGTTGAGGCGAGCAAAAAGAGCCCGTTGGTGACCGGAGTGTTGCTCCTCCGAGTGGCTAGCTACCATGATATCGTCTAGGTACACATACATATGCTCTAACCCGCGTGCGACCCCATGCATAAACCTTTGAAAAGTTTGAGCCTCATTGCTGAGCCGGAAAAGCATCCTCACGAACTCAAGCAGCCCGAAGGAGGGTGTCACCGCCTTGATCAGGCGAAATTTTTCAGGAGCTACGCGACGAGGCCGACTGAATGTTATGGGTCCTGTGGCCTCTATTTGGTGGGTTGCCTTAGTACTGACGGCGGGAAGTGAGCCAGCGCATCGCAGCATGCCCGGGCTGTCTCAAAATGGTCCACTATATGGCCGTTGGGCTAGCGGATTTATGTACTGGGGCGTAATTTGGTTGACGATGGCATACGAGCCGGTCACGGTCAGCGACGTTTGACGTTCTACTATTTTCCTGGGCCGAGCGTCGACTAGTGGTTCGAAATTGTGGAGGAATTCTGTCAATAAAAGGGAGCGGGACGTCGGCAACGATGAACACCCAACAAAGTTTACGATTTGGGCTTAGATCGAGGGTAACGGCGCGATGTCCGTACGTGTTGATGTCGATGCCTTTTGCAGCCCGTGGCCTCTATGTCTGTGCATCGATCAAGCTCCTCGAGTCGCGGGGAACTACAACATCCTCGGCACCCGTATTCAACAGTCTGACGTTAAGGAGACGACAGTTAGCAGCCAGCCCGGTGTCGCGCGTCGTTACTGCGAACCGGAAACCTAGTTTCCCTGTTTTTTCTGGAAATGTGCAACCGGGGCACACACTCTTGCTTCTGAAGCGGTTTTGACACTTACAGTAGCCTTCCGCGGATGTAGGGAAGGGTCGCTTAGGATATAGGCTACTGCGTCTGCCTTGAGGCGGGCTTTACCGGTCTCGTCGCCGATCCCTGCCGGCTGTCAGCCGCTGTAGAGATGCGTCGATATTCGTCAAAATAATTGCTAATTCGTCCTGATGGGGCAAGGATGCGACTCTGGGGAAATGAGAAACTGTTTAATGATGAAACACTTGGGCCAAAGCGTGACATGATGTCATCAACGATTTCGACGGTCTCCTCAAGTGAATACTTACGAGCAGTGTCAAGCAAAGGAGTTAGATGTGCCTGGAGCCACTGAAGCCACAGCTGTCTTAACATCGGGTCGTCGCCGAACGGCGGGCCTCCGAGATGTCGCGTTTCCCGCAATAGCTCTGAGGGCTTCTTATTCCTGAACTCGACTCTTCGAGGCAACTGTTCAGTGCGCTGATCTTCCGTAGGGGCAGTCTGAAATATAGCTGCTTCTTTCAACGCGTCGTCTTTACGCAGAGATACGATGAGGTCCCTGACCTGAATGGTTACATCTGGAGGAAAACGGCCAGTCAACCATCGACAACAGCTGGCGTCGCTGGTTATTATGTTTTTCTGGAACACCAATTCAACTGAACTAATCCAGGGTTGAGGGTCAGACGGCATGAACGACGGTATGTGGAGAGTTATCGAACTTATTGTTGGGTCCGGCGACGGTTTTCGCTCTGTGGACATGATGATTTATTTTTAAAAACAAAAGAAGCAGCGTGAACAAAACGTGCCAAAAAATACCGACAGAAGAATGCAGCCAGTAAAGATCAAAAAGCAAAAGCAATCAGCAATCACGGTAAAAGGGATCCGTGACCTTTAACCTAGAAAAAATCGGGAGTCAGCAAAATGAACAGAAACACATATGACCAGGTAATCAATTTGGGCTAGCCAATTTGTAGAACCGACTGTTCTACCGCGAATCTCTTATTACGTTTGCTCAACCTTAACCTTTATGACCACCTGTGCGTCACTCTTACTCGGCTCGGTACGACTGCATTGCTGGCAACCCTGACACTTGACCGATACAAGGAAAAGACAGTTGAAAGCGGTAGCCGGTTGAGTATATTTTGACAGGAGCGTGCGAGCAAAGCATGCGTGAGTAACGCGCAAACGGCGACCGCGAATGCAGTAAGCGGTCGGTTAAAACAAACTATCCGGAGGATCAAATCCATGTTCCGCTACAGGCTGTCCATTAGAAGTACCTGAGGCTATTCCCTGCGAAGCCCCTCTAAATGATTTCACTGGACATGCAGCAAAACACCAACAAATGCCCAGCTGGCACACCAGGAGAACAAATGTTTTATTTGGGCATGCGTGCTTCGCTTCATGCCAGGTTACCAGCTAATTCTAGCGAAGCGAAGTGACTTACTATAATAATAATAATAATAATATTGTATATTTCTCGATTGCGAGATGCATGCGCAAGGCAAGATCAATTTTTTACATAGATGATGCCACATGGAAATACGGTAACTTATGTTGAATCGGAAGGGACAGGGGGTGAAGCGACATCTAGTGATTTGGGAGTCTTGTTTTCGTTTTTGTATATCTCTCGCACATACCGAGAGTTCATGCGCAAGATAACATTAAAAATTAGGCCAGGAAGGCACAATGAAGAAATGGAAAACCGGAAGAATACTAAAAAAAAACCAAAACATACAATGCCAACGTTGTTTTACGCTCACAGGATCATAACGGGCAATGTGGGTTTTCCGAGCAGGGGTCTTTAATTCAAAAGCTAGGTATATTGTTTCGCAAAGATTTTTTCTCAGTTGGTTGCATTCCAGTCCTACACTGCAAGTTATATTGTTTGAATGCAACAAAGGTGCGTACCGCGGGCGCAAAATATGGCTGGAGGGCAATGGCTGTCGCCGCCCGTTGGCCGGGATACTCAATAGTCAAGAGAGTCATAGGGTGGAGATGAGTATCAGTATGGATGCGATAACGGAATGGAAATGAGCGAAAACTAGACTGGATATCGAAAAGGTAGTATAAAACTCAAATTCAGAAGGCACAGACCGATTTAGCAAGGAGAGCGGCGACAAAGGATGGGTATTGTGCCATCGTAATACTAATACATGAGGTTTGTTTCGAGCAATTTTGCGTTCATAAATTGGGCTGGGTCTAGAGATGAACGTGGCGTTGGAAAAAAAGGAGAACCGGAGTCAAATTGGGTCAATGTCTGGTGGACTCGAGTGAAGAACTGTTACCAGGAGCATCGGTATATTGCCAAATTCCGCAGATGAAAATAGAGGTTAATGAAAAACGACGGTCTTCAGCTGTCTTCGGGTGTCAATATGCATTGTGAACGTCAGTTCATATCACATGCCAATAAAAATGCTGACCATTCGTGAGTTCTTTTTGTATGGATTTGTTAGAAGAAACTACCTGAACCAGCTTTTCTTCTGGCCGACTTTTGAGAGGACAGATCATGGATCTTTTACGGCGAATCGGTGCACCAACGGGTGACTAAATAAAGAGTGTGTTGCTCCGGGTTTGGAACAACATGTTGCGGAGGGCCCTTGTTCCAGATAAACAATCGTAGTGACGTTTAAGAATCCTTGATGTCGAGACGTGTTCCTCGTAGTATTATATGGTATCCGAAATAAATCTTCGTAATATGTCAACACAGAACCAGATGTATCAGCACCGTGGAATAAAGCCACTTTCTTCATCAGATGTTGTAACCCATAATGCGCACAGCTGAGCAGGCTTAGGCTGATTCCTGAAGCTGGGTTTAAACTTGATGGTTTGATCCTTCTCAGTACTGCACCGGACCGAGAACGAAGTGCATGGTCGCCAAAAAGGCAGCAAAAGATCCAGAATGTCGGGGCATGTTAGACCATCCGTAGGGTGAAAAAAGATTACCAACGGATCAAGCGATGAATAAGCACTTTTGTTCACAGCCTGATTGCGAAAAATGACTCATAATATCAGCGAAAGGAGACAGAGCGGAGATGACCGTGACAAAGTGCGCAAAAAGAAACATCAGAAGCAAATGTATTAAGTATACAGGGTAATCTAAATAAATGAACCACGTGACCATCGAAGAGTCATGGTTAAGGGGACTAGAAAAATCGCCTTTGCCAACCCTGGAAGGTTATGAATTCACGAGGCGGACAAAGCAGGAGAAAAAGCGGGGTGGTAAACTGATACTAGTAAAAGAGTGTATAATTCAGAGATGGGAATTTGGTATGTAAAGCCCAGTTTCCAAGCACTTTCGGTGCAGGAAGACGCAAAGTTGTGATTGGTGGAGGCAGTTTGTGTTTACGAAAGACCAGCCGTGAATTTCACCGAGGACAAGGGTTTGCTGGGATAGCTGAAATTATCCGACAACGAAACGAAACAGCGCTTCATTCTTGAGAACGTCAGCGTCCCTGATACAGACTGACGAACTACCGGAGCACCGAAAAGGACATCTGGCCGGCTGCTGCTTGGCTAGATGCAGCGCTTGGCGCTGGGGACAGTACAATCACCATTTGACGCAATGGCGGATGGGCCAGAGTGCAAGTTCGTTGGATTGGCGAGTTATTGGTGACTTATTAGCGAGTTTCTCACCAAATTATAAGGATGAATGACTGGCTGGTTAACATCCAATTCGGGTTCCAAGTTTCATATTTCCCGGTACAACAGAGGCCGCCAGAAAACATGGCGCAGACCCCAGGACTGCACAGAAAGGGGAGGTTTTGTGAGGCACTTACGGGCAGCCCATAGGATCGACGGTAGGGCAAATCAACTTGTCATATGGTGCCTAGGTCTACTGTAATACAGAAGCTAAACCTTTTCCCCTACTGTTTTTAAGTGGAGCTTGAAGTCAATGATAATAAAAAGATCACAGGGGCGGACGGTATATACGAAACCACTTTAATCCAGTCCGGACACTAGCCGGACTGTCTAATAGACTGTGTGGCAAATCACTAGCCAATGAAGGATACCAGATGAGCGGGAACCTCAGAGGTAGTTCCATTCTACAGGGGCGGACTACATGGCGATCAGGATATTATAGATTGCGGTGAAAGCCTCAGAATAGTTTGAACCGCCCTGGTTAAAAACGGACGACAACAATGCGATAGCTGCAGAATTGTATGACTTAAGAAATAGAAAGTCTTGTCTCGGTTGATGGCTCGGTCTCCTTGACGGAACAAGTGGGAGACTGGTTGAAGAAAGGGGAGCGGGGATCTATTGCTTGAGCTTCCGAAAAGCATTTAGATTTGCCGGTTATGGGTTCCTGATACACAGCATAGAAGGGAGATTATAGCTACTGTATTGACGGGGTGCCTGTAGGTCTATCCCCCGATAGTGCTTTTAGGGCAGGGAAAAAGAAAACGTATCAACAGTGGCATGGGCTAACACCAAAAGTTCCTCAATGCTATGTGGTGGAACCACTGCTGTGCTTGAACTTATTGAATGAGCTGCTGGTGGCAATAGAACTTCCCAGCTTCAATTGTTCTGACGTTATCAAGGATCAAGAATGAAAGATCCAGAATGACTTGATAGCAACGCCGGGATAAAGAGTTACTCGGAAAGTGTCACTGGATGCAACCAAATCCACAGGCTTAATTGAGAAAAAGACAGTTTGGTCCCCTGTCTTAGAACCAACAACCTTGGTACCCATCGGCCAGGAGGTAGATGCCAGAGACTAACATCATGCATGGCTCCCGAATTCAAACCACCAAGGGGTGCCAGAATGCGGCGGACAAAGTACACAGACAACCTGTAAAGCTGAGGAACAATGATCTCAAGAGATACCGACGTTCTATGATAACTTTACAAAGTTCACACATGAAAATTCACCACGAGTGTAGAGACACAAACGAGGCTGAGATATCTGAATCCTGGAAGAGGCATGAGAAGTTGGCTATAATGGCCAATTACCTGGAGAGAATGTAATATTAAGGTGAGTTGACGAGTTGACGGATAAGACGATAGAAAGAATGGATGATCAGTTACAATCAAACCGTTGCGTAATGGGTCCACGTTGCTACCCAAAATGTGTGCTGCTCATCGCCGCGCAAATCGGGCTAAGCACCACTGATCTAATTTGCCCTCACCAGCGCTCGTCCGTTTTGGCCGTTGCAATCTGATTGAGGCAAATCTGAAGAAACATTTGGGGCGCAAAATCAAACATAAGATCTCAATAATAAAATAATAACGCCGCTTAAGCCGGATCGGAAAGTAGTGAGTCTAACTGAAATCGATGGATAAATTCCAAGCGAAGAGAAAGATGAGACCTAGCATGCCACAGAAACCGTATCTAACGTGGCCCGAAGACCTCCAAGATAGAGCGCAAGCCTTCCGGGAAAGTGAGATAGAAGTGACGGCGACCAGTGGAGAGTAAATGACGTGAAGACTTAGAATAAAGTACGACAGACGAAAGTTGTTTCTCAACATTGCAACATCCAAACCCAGCAAACTAACAAACAGAGTGATGCATCACCTCATGCGAGGTGTCCAAATTATTATCACGGGTTAAATAGACTATGCTTCCAAGGCACGAAGGATGTGCTAGATGTCGTTTTGAGTCATATTGTCAGTGTCTTTTTTCTGGTTCTTGATGGTTTCAGTTGGTGCGGTCCAGCTAGCCGCAATTTAGTCTTTAAGCCCCTCTTCGAGATGAGAAAGATTTTGTTACACGAAATATTTGTATTACAAGAGTTGGTCCTTTACTCGGTCAGTGCTGGCACCCGGAATTTCGGCCAACTGTTTCGAAGCCTCATCGCTCCCTTTCTTTCGAGCGGGGTGCCAGCAAAATAATGCGCACGGTCTTATTGGGAAGTGATTTGTTTCATCAACGCTAAGCATTGTGTCAAGATGTGTCACGCCTTGGCCTGCTGCAGGCGTTGCTTCCTTCACGATTGTTTAGCCGTCCCCAGTGGCTAAATTGCCGTAACCTTCATTTCGCTCAGAAACCTGACATTTGCATGCGATCACACTTCTGAGATAAACTGCCTGTTTTGAACAAAATGCTAGATTACTTGTTTGGATAAAGCCGAACAAAATTTGATGAATGTTTGCATCTGAACTCGTTTTGCGATTCCAGAAAATGCGCAACGTTCTGCAAATCCTGCACGTGCAATTAGCAGCTAAACGTCTAAGTGAACGGACTAAACTTACGCGAACTGCCGGCGTGAAAGATAAGGTGACTGTGCGTTACAGTAAAAACTAGCCGTCAGGAGTCAAGATGGCCCAAGACCATACTGAAAACAGCGTCATCAGTAAGAGTTTTGGCACGAAATGTACATTCATAATTAAAAAATAACGGAAGATATGGAAGACAGTTTCAGTGAACCATGAGGGCACGACCGTAAAAGAAGTTCACCCGAGCAAAGAACTGAGGTTTCCACTCCTTGCTTAGGCTTTTGAACCACCCGAATTCTTATTACTTACTACAGTACGCTTGATGCATCTCATCTCTCGGGGTATATGAGAATTCTAAGTAGTACCCTCGGATACCTCTCAGCTTGAAACCCCTGGAAATGATAAGCCCTTGTCAACAAATATAATTCATGTGGATCTCTACACAGAGTGGCATTAGCCCTGCGGACAAAACATCTCACCGGGACTGCGTCAACAGGTTGAGTCCTTTCTACCAACCCCACCTACCGCCGGTCTCTGTTTGTCGTTTACTTGGCCTCTAGGCCAAGTGGCCCCCGGTGAAACATTGTTCCTCCTAGACACTTCTGCCTGTCGTGCGGAACCGGTAGGTATTCCTTCAATCAATGCGGCTAGAGTGCACTTGGGAGATGGCTTACCTGCTTTGAACAGCATGAGTAATTATGGTCTGTGCCACCGCCTGCGGATAACCTGCAGCCCTCTTCTGGCAAGATTAAAATGTTTGACGGCGGTCCCAGCTGATCCTTCACTCCCTGGGTTATAGCTACTAACGGTCGGGTGCAGAGATTATATCGGTCCCGTATAGCCAGATGTGGGCTTAATTTTATGTCCTCACCGTGAGGACTTTCCGAAATTACCTGGACGTACTTTCTCGGATCCCGCGCCCTTTACTGCCACTCGACAGGCTGTTTTGCCGCTGGAACTGTTGCTGGAAAGCAGCCGGAGGTTCTGCCTTTTGAAGACAAGTGACATATCCATTCAGATCTTAAGTGCAATCTGCCAGTTGGTGTTTTATTGTTGTTCATCTCCAGGAATGTTCTTCTTATACCTGCGACCCAAATAAGGACCAGGATGAACACGCCTGCCTTGTACGAATGCAAACCAACGGCACACCACTTGATTCAGCAGGAAGTAGAACAAATAGCTCTATCTCTTTATCAGTCTTTATCCTTGTCAACTTGAGATGGGTCCAAAGTAATCAATGCCTATGAAGAAGAAGGCTGTGCCGCCCTTTGGCCGTCCAGCGCAAGACCACAGATGCTATAAACTGCTGACGGCGGCCACGGTCATTCCGCGGCGCACGAAAATTTGCCTTCTGCTGCGCTTACAGACTTAGTCCCCTGTGAGATAACACTGTTCTCAAATAGCTGGCAGTGATTGTGAGGTGTAAGTTTGATCCCGTTCCCGCTGTAGGGCATAGTCACCGGGTTCGTTACCGGACGACGAGTGCTCATAAACACCGAATGCACAAGGTCTGCACAGTAAATACTATAAGTCTTTTGACTCCGGACGCCACAGCCGATGAGTAATTATTAGCCCGGTCTTTCGTGTGGAGTGCTGGCGACTCTTGCGTCTTGACTGCACCACATTTCGGAATATGTTTTCTGGTATAACCCCTATTACCCAGGATGTTACTTCGAGCAGATTTTCTAGTCACCAGCTACCTGCCTTCATCATACCTTACGTTCCTTGAGGAACGCGTACTAGAGACATGAAGCACATGATGAATTAACTGTGCTACGGCCCTCAAAAGTAGGAAATATCTGAATACGGGAGTAAGGTGTTGCCACTTCTGCAGCATGCGTTGCTTCCAGTCTGTTTTAACATCCATTAGCTAGTGTGAACAGCTTTTCCTCTAACTTTTCTTATATTAATGCCTCTTATCGAAGTGTATGGAGTCAAGCTTGCCTACAGTAAACCTCGTTTTGCAAACAGCATCTTCAAACAATCGTATGATTCATTTCCAATTCCCCTAATCCTAATTGCCAAATCCAAATAACCATGCATTACATCACATTCTTTGTATTCTTACCCTCGAGAGCTCGTTCATCAAATCACTCACCAGATCAAACTCATTTTTTCCACCTTCCCTTCTATGCTTCCGCCTGTCTCGGTTTAATCATTGGGTCATACCACCTTGTACCACCTTCCACTACCAATCAGCGTGGCCAAACGGAAATATCCGTTCTGTCTTTGAAGAACCATCCTTGTGCGCAGCGTGCATACGGCTATCCACGAAGTTCAAAACAAAACTGGATAGCGAAGCAGCATTAAAATTTCTCGCCCATCGCTCGTTATCACTGACCTTCTTTCATCCCACTGTTTTCATTCGTGGTAATACGATTTGTGTTATCGCTGTTTTTACTCCTTTTATTGTAATTTAATTACATCGCTGGATTTGTCAACATGAGCAATGACCGTGCACACCGCGTATCGCTGCAGTGCCCAAAATTAAGCAGCTTTACTTGTTGTTGTTGTTGCTTGAATGAAGCAATAATTTTAGATAGCGTATTTTGGGGCTTACGGAAAGGCCAGGGTGCTGGTACTCTGTACGTGTACTGAGCAAGGCATGTTTAACGAAGAGCAATGAAGGCGACTGTAGCACTAATGATAGCGGGAGCCTTGCCGTCTGTGAGCTCCTTTAGATAGGGTAGAGAGAGTTACTCTGTTGCTTCCATGCTGCCCGAGGTAGCTTCTTTGACTCCATCGATGTTGACTCGTTAAGAAATTTCTTAAAGAGATTCGCAGTCTGCCAAATTATATTTCCGAGTCATTTAATGTTTTTTGCTAGGCACTTCGATTTGTTTCTGGAACGAATAGTAGCTAAAGGCTATCAAAAGTGACCTTTTCAAGTACAATTTCATGGAAGTTACCCCGGGTCAGGACAATTTGAGGGGGACAACTGAAATCGTGAGTATGCATCAGGGTGATTACAAAGAGGACTGGGGGCATTGGGAATAGGTTATAGATTGCTGGATGAGTTGGCACATACTCTGCATGCTTGTAGAGTTAACATTGGAATAACAAGAAATCATATGCACGGATTTTGTCCAAGTGATATCTTCTTTTACCACTGGCAGCCTGATGCTCTTTCGGGGATTGTGTACTGCCTCAACTTTGATTTTCACAGCTTTTGGAACAATTATCTGACTTAATGGGCACCCTGATGAGGCCAGTGTCAGGGTTCATACCAGGAGCTAACGTCCATTCTGTCAACAACCAGCCGAAGATGGAAGATAAAATCATCCAGTACTTTATCTCACTGGGTCCTAAAGCTTCTTTGCAAGTGGTGTACGATTAAGATAAACGTGTTGAACAGTATGATTCTAGTAACGTTTTTTGTACACCCCGTGAATTCAAATAAAGTAATCAAAATTAAGTCGGTTTTCACTTTACCAATGGTATTTGCTTCCTTACCGGAGGCAAATGACGAGAAGTAGCAGTCGACTTAGAAGTTCCCGTCAATCGCGGTCCGTTTATTATACCTTTAAGAAATTGGGGTCTACAATATTAATATGATTCTACGTATACCCCCCGAGTTACTAAGGGCATGCTTAAGGCAAGAAGAAATCTGTGCAAACATGGTACAGAGGAAGCATGGGAGAGCAGATATCCATTGGAACTTCAGACAATATCTATGTATATTCTCAGGTCATTCTGGGGGTATGCTTGGAAGCATAATCAAGACTAACAACGGTAATGCGCACCGATCAAGAGTGCGCAAGAGAGCAACCGAAGATCAATAAATCACTTAACAAATTTATGGAATATTTTCCAAAATGATCGTAAATACGGTCTGGGAGTCATTTCTTGTTTAAGTGCATTAAAGATAGGCATCAACAGTGCAAAATCCAGCTTGCCATCAAGGGTAAATTTAGAGACACGACCAAAGCCTTCGCAAAATTCTAGGTTGTTTGGTCAACAGGAATGTTCGGCTGCGGTGAAAGAAAACCGAGTGTAGTTATGAGTACTTGATGAAAGCCGTCAAAGCTGAGTAGAACTTCGTGAGGAATAAAAAGACGAATGGTATGTGACATCATTGTGATCGGGACGAGGACAAATGGAGACAGTTCGTGTGGCGCCGGACCAAGACTTAGTAATATTTAACAAAATGCCTTGCAAAAGGGATCACATAAACCTGGAGTACACTGGTTGGATTAATTTTAGTTTTTGCATCGAGGAAAACGGATCTTAAGGTGCGAAATTTATGAAAAGCGGATTTGTTTGAGAAGTAGGAACAGCTAATAAAGGCATGTCATGAATGCTCACGTTGCTGTTCTTTTTATTGTTGAAGATCGATCCTCAAGGGACAAGGGTCAAACATTTGCGCAGACCCTACAATTGGCCACTCATAACGGTCCGTCTAACCGTGGCTATCCTACGAGTTACATGGCAGATTTTGAGCAGTCCGTGTCGTAAACCCAACCGCTCGTCGTCCGTTGCGCTTACCACAATTTTCCCAAGCAGAACGTTGGGTTGAATAATGGGCTGCGGTAGCCGTTTCCAAGGGTAAGAAATGTCTCTCATTTGCTCCTCCTGTCGGCTTTTGAATAAGAACAATAAATAGTCGCAGTCTGGAAGATACCGGAGGGTGAGAACTGCCCATGTTGTTTTTTCCCTGGCGTTACCGTGAGCAAACAAGGCAAGCAGTCAGGCAATATTGCTATATGATAACAAAAATTTAGCCTGTTTGAAATTCCGGGGTTTAGGGCGCCATTTTGAAATCAACGTATTTGTCAACACTATGGTCCTATTTTTTCCAGGGACGTACAGGGGGTAACGTAATTTTTTTACCGGTACAGCACAGAGGAGTCATGAAAGAACAAACATTTGAATCGACGTGAAAGGCTTGGGTAAATACATCATAAGGTGGGAACGGAATAAAAAGGTAAGTTTCAGATTTAAAGTAAAACCAAAACAAGTGGTGAATATCTTAGTAATTTGTGCTAGAAATGGATTGTGGTGCATGCCAGTTCATGGGTTCCATGGGGCTTTATTATGCATCAATGTAAAGCAGAAAAAAGGAAATTATCATTCCAGCGGATATTAACATAAATAAGACTGCGGCTGCAAAATTCTGTTGATAGAAAAAATTCAGCTGGAGAAAATGGAAGAGACTTCGTGACTGGGCTGACTTACGGGGTTTAGTGAGTGGTCTGGAGAATAAGTGGAACTTGCTGGAAGGTTTGGTTACCAGCGGAAGCAAAAACTTAAAAGCAATAGAATATTTTCTTCGCGACAGTGTGGAGAAAAGCCCATAAGCTTAGCGGGATAACTCGTTGACGGGCGAAAGTGGAGGGCATCTTACACTGAATGGAAATTGGTTGCATATAGAGTTGCTCTGGCCCAAACATCAAGACGATGAATAGGCGAAGGATGAAGGTGATGTGGGCAAAGTCAAAAGTATATAGCGGCTACATTGATAAAGGTGTCGAACTTAGCTGGATGGTGGTGGACACAAGCAAAACCCTTTCAGGATGATGGTGAAATTGGGGCAAAACTATTTTCGCTTTCGGGTTTGATCCTTCATTCATATCGTCGCAATTATTTAACTCAATCCGAATGCGGTAACCTGGAGTCTTTTCCCGGCTGGTTGGGCAACCATTCACAACAAGACGAGGGTTATGTATTTGTTTACATGCGCGAACGTTATGAAACTGACCAAATAAAGTTTTGTACAATCGCACAGGATTCAGGTTTTTTCAATTTCCGAAATCGGGGCTGCAGCCAAAGATAGGGAGAGAGGTTAAATGGAGTGAAATTGCAGATTTAACACAGATGAGAAGTCAGGAGCATGAAAAAATATTTGATTTGAATGTAGGGCCTAATGGGCGAACGAATGTGCTGAAAAGGCACGCTAGGTGGAACTTCAATTAAATTCTTATCACCAGTTTTGTCTTGTTTGCTGCTAGTTAAAAATACTCGAGGAAAAGCAGAGAACGTAGTTAACGTTTATGGAGGGAATTGGTGAACAACAAAAGATCATTGCCATTTAGATCGCATTTTCCTTCTTGTGCTGTACCGCGTCTAACAGTGCACATGATCAAACGTGCGACGATTTTGACAAAAGTGAAAGAATCAATATTACGTACCTCAGTTAACACGTTTGAGGTAAGAACATAATCGGTAACGAATATCCATGCGGGAAATTGGGGTTCAGCAGGAACTTCTCGTATTTACCGCTTGGTGATTTTGTTGCACATTTCGTAGGCTGCCATATGCATGCAGCAGACCGATATGGGTCGATAACGCTACTAGAAAGTTGTTTAAAGTTGTGAGGTATCTGGATTTGGAAATAAACCCAAGCTGGAATCGGCACAACGCATAATGCGTGGCAGGAAAAAACGCAGTGTATCTAGGAACGGGAAATTTGGAGGCAGTTTTTAGCGGGATGCATAGTCTAATGAGCAGTATGCCGAACGTGCACTGGCGAAAAAAAGCCGAGTGCTGGAAGCACACTTCGTTTAGGCAGGTGAAAAAGACGCTAAGAGATAGAAACAATGTAATCTTATGTCTGATTTGCGAGGTTTGTTTGGATAATTTTGACTTCCTGGATTTCAGCTAGATTTAGTGATGGAGGAATGGTTGGAGAAATAAAAAATGGAATCCGAATCAAATGAGTCAACTTCTGGTGGTCTCCTGTGAAGAACAGTCGCCAAAGGCAGCAGTCGGTTGCCAAATGTGGCAAAACAGAGTAAACGTTAATGAGAAATGATGGTTATCGGCCATTGCAATGAAGAATGTTGAGATACGTGCAAAACGTCAAGTCGCATCTGATGCCAATAAAAATGGTTTCTCCCTTGAGTCCGCTTTGTAGAGTTTTGGCAAAGTAACGCTGGGAAGGAGCAAAAAGAAACCAGTACAAAATGGTGCACGCTAACATAGAGAACGGACAGCCGTTTGCGACAGAATTGCTGGTGGGCGAGGCGGATCGAGAGCTGGCCACCCAACCTGAGAAACACCGTTTACGGGTGAAACAGGAAGTGTAATCCGCCAGCCAATCTGCACTAGCATACTGCTGCATCCAAGCTGCCCGTTGGATATGACCGGGTACCGCACTATTGTTATAACGCTGAAGTACATGGAAGGCGAAGGTAGGAATGCGACTATAGTTTGGATGGGAGGGGCAAAACATTCTTCCAGGAGTGGATAATCCTAGGCGAGCCAAAACAGGGGTAGCTAGAGTACGAATTAAATGCTAAAATCGAACCATAACTGGACGGACCAGAAAGGAAAATCCAGACCGGCGGTCTGGCCTAGCTGCCGGCTGCGGATTAGGAAGCGATCAGTCTTACGAGCGACTCAAAAAAGGAAAGCACTACAGCATATAGTGCGACTCAGCATATAGGGGTGGTGGCTGATGATGTAATCAATCCGGGATTTTGGTGTGCATAAATAGGTGGACAAGGTAATCTAATGTGTGGACTGTTGATGCTCATGGGTAAAGTTAAATGAACCACTTTTTGGCGGGACGGACAGTGAACATTGACAGTAGACCTAAATGAGGAACGAGCTAGAAGAGACTGATGTATTACAGGCTGACTAAATTAACAGAGTAGAAACCAGGGATCATAAACCACTCCAGAACACCATACTTTCGGGGCACAGGAAATGGTCTGGAAGAGCAGGTATGGTAAATGGAAGCTTTCACTAAGAGGAGAAAAGGAACTACGTGGGACTCCATGTTCGCGGAGGTACAATGAGATTTGAATTGTCTGAAGAGAGCGATGTCATTTATTGGCAAGAAAGAAAGAATCCAAGATTTTGGCCTGGTTTAGTCTGGAGGAAATCGTTTAAATTAGTCAGAGACAAAGGTAGTTTTAACGAGCCAGAGTAATTTGCTGAAGAATGACTATAGTAAAAAGTAGGAAGTGCAGATGATAGCCACAGTTGATATTCGAAGGCGTTGGCCGTTTATCGTTACCACAACATTTTGGCGACGGTGTTGGAATTGGCTAGGGGAGTGAAAGAGAGAGTTGTGGGTGGGCATACACCCACAATTCGTGACTTTGGTCTCAACTACTCAGCCTCTCTAAATTTATCAAAGCATATAGCTATTCAGTCGGCTGAAGCTAGCAGAAATGTAAGTCTGGTTGGTTGCACAATGAAACTACCTGACAGCATCCTCAGCATTTATAAAACACACGTTCGATTACTCCTTGAGTATGGCACTTTGATATATTCTAGCATGTCAAAGACGGATAGGACCTCCATTGAAAGTATTCAGAGACGCCTCACTAAGCAAGTGATAGGTTGGCCGCCGACTCTGAATTACAAGGGACGCTGTCTAGCCCTCAAACTTGAGCCACGTTGGCTACGGCGACTTGAAAATTGCCTGGCTTTTCTGCACAACCTGGTGAATTGGCGCTCCTTCTCCACCGATCCACCCACATTCTCCTCAGCCAGCCCCTATCCTCTCCGTCATAGTACTCTAACCATCCATACAGAAATCGCCAAATCCTCTTTAAAGTGGCATTTCTTACTTGTTTATGTCAAACTTCGGAACAAACTTTCCACTAGCATTGGGGGCATGCAGAACCAATCCAGTTTTAAGGCTGCCATTAATACTTATCTAGGTGTCACCCAGGTCCTTCGACTGACCAACATTCGTATCTCAGAAGGGCGAGCCTTTGAGTCAGCCATCGATTTCTAAACATACATTCCACCCCCAGTTTCCAATGAGCCCTGCTTTCCATAGCACTCCATCTGAGTGCTCAAGAGGACCTACTATACTAGCCTAATACGGCCAACACCGAAGATTAACCCTCGCTGATCGCTGGGTGAATGGAGTGGTAGTAAACATTTTAAGGAAGGACGTACCCCTGGCCCACCACTAGGCCCAACGCTTTCCAACTGGCAGACGTGCAAATACCATGGACGTCCCTCCCGCTTTTCCGTTCACTCTCGTACTTCTCGGTACTAGGCTGGTCACCCTACTACATAAGCTCTTTGTTATTAGCCAAACCTAGTTCGGACTTTCCTTTTGTGAAATATTGTTCCTTGTGGAATTCATTGCCCCATCAGTCCAACATCGCCTTCGAAAACCAAGTCTGCAAACTACTGACTGTTCAGACCATTATTCGCATATACGACCCTTATCTCTCAGAGACTCGGGCGTGCGAAATTTGGTTAGGATTGTAACGGTTACTACAGTAAAGCCTCCAAAACCTGGATCTCAGCCAACAACACTAAATAACATTAAGGTCTGTGGTAGCAGAGTGATACTGGATTCTGCGGCAGCTATAAATGCGATTAAACCTCCTCATATCGGTCTTCTCACCCCGGATTCTTTTCTCCATATATTTCTGTACCCCTGATTCACTCTGCCAACATGAGGGATCCTGTCTTTATGCTGGATATTACCGGAACTAGTTTCTCTCCTCATAGACATTTCATCAGAGAACACACTCGAGGTTCCATTCGCTCTTCCTGTCTACTCATCTTGCTCCTCAGCAACTTGCTATTGCGAACCAGGTAGACTCCTATCCCTTAATTACCCAGCCAAGTTACATTCATAAAAAGAATCTGTCCACGTCACGCAGACGATGCGATTCGCTTATGCAACACACAAGACCGCATTAGTAAGTGTCAAACAGCACTCCTCAATAAAAGCAAGACACCGCGTTGACAATGAAGGAGCCGTACGTACAGATCTGTTTTTTATGGCTTAAACCAACATCCTCACTGTGCTTGCTTATCCTCGCTTTTGTTTATCTAGTCCGCGTGAACACCCAAATGACTGTGACAGGCTTGTTTCAGCATCTCCGAACGTGGGGAAAACAGACCACCCCCAGCAGTTGTGAAACTAAATGCAGCGCAAAAATTAAGGTCAGGAGGAGGAGCTATGGAAAATAACTATATGGGCTCAACCATTCCTCTGTTAGAAAAATAAAGAAAAAGTCTCTTCTGTATCAGGTTGACCCCAGAAACCAAAGCATACTCGGGCAGCGAAGGAATGGGCCAACTTCTACAATGGATATGTATGCCATCAGCCCAGACCTGACCCCGCGAAAGGGGAAACCCCACGCCGCCCTTGTTCGGTGTGTAGGCGTTTGGCCACTTTGTTGGACGGTCTGGGGAAATAGCGCAACGGACTATCCACTTATGCTTCTCCATTGATTCCTCTCTATGACTTCTGGTGGCAAACCCTGTCCTGGCCTCCATCCCGCACTGCCATCCGCAACCCATTCAGTTATACACTTTCCTGGCAATTGGACGTAGTGAAAATCGGCGTTAGATCACACGATCAGTTATAATTGACTCCCTGTAGCATGTACACCGGGCCCGTAGACCATAAGAATTCCACAAACAGAGCAAATAGTGACTTCATTCCCTAACCATCGCGCTGGCCGTCCTATCGGACCACTGTCAACTGCTTCTGCGAAGATGTCGGAAGGCAAATAGAAACGCCTTTCAGATAAGGACCATAAAGCACAGGACCGACTGAGCCATATGCTCTATAGGGAGAAAACAGCCGATGTCTGTCACATACGTCCCATCATCGGAAACTATCCCCTGCGTGTTTCACGACAGTTGTCTGATTCCTGTAATCTTCGTAAGAAACTGACTGTTATCACTGTTCCCATTTTTGTTTACTCACCTTAACACCAGATGGAACGAATTCCAGACTGCCCCCTCTCTCCGGCACTTCTCCAGGCTCGCCAATGGCTACAGATGCAATGCAAACTTTCGCCGAATGCTCAACTCCATCCCTTGCGCTGGTTGCCCATCCCTGTTAGAATGCGCTTATGCGGATCTGACGCTCCGGTACCTGGCTGCGTAAACTTAGGAGAAATCAAGCCAAGCCAACTACCGCCCAGGGAACCTCATCTCAGATGAGCCATTACGACTGGCCAAAACACCGTTGCTAGCACTACTGAAATGCCATGCAATCCTCAAACCTCCACGGAACGCCAGAATCTCCAATATTAAACGAGGAATGCACACGAATCTTTCATGAAAATGGTATTTAAGTATTGATTGCGGTTCTTACACGTACTCGTTTTCTTTCCGCCACACATCATAGTACGCTCCAAGCCGCATAAGACCAGCGACCATTCTCGAAAATTCCATTGTCTCTCCGCCCACAATTCTTCGCATAATTTTGTCCCGTAACTAGTTTGATGCAACGTTGAAGATTTCCCGCTCTTTCATTTTCAATATAAGTTTGACTTTTGCATGTTGTTAATTACCATTCCCCATCCACCTCATATGATATCCAGTGTGATGTTGACTCATCTACATCCTGCTATTGCATTCATATTCATCTTCATCATATAGCGTTCTCAATTTTTGAAAAACCCGGCCATATGGCAACGTCCGCCATTGCTTTCCAAACAAATTTTGCGCCGGAGATACGCATCTTTGACGCATTTAAACATGGATTGACCCGCAATGTGCGACTGACAACCAGAATTTTCGGCCAGGGATTAACTAACTTTGACTTTAAATCTCGAAAAATTCTGTTTAGTCCATCGCATTGCAGATTGTGTTCATGAAAACAGAGACACATTGCATCTTCACGTGTGGTTGTTTGTTTTCCGCGTGTCCACTGTGTCACCCTTGTGTAAATTGGATTTTTTCTTGCGCATACTCCTCGGATGTCGAGAAATATACACTATATATTTAATGCAGTAACAAATCTTGGGTGTTCCATATTCTTTCTGCGCAAATAGCTTCATGAAATTTCGTCACTCAGATACTCTGGCATAGATGGCAGTTGTGGTAGGCGTGACAGTAAGTGGCAAATGTTGTGTACAATAACTCATTAGGTGATGCAATTCTCGAGCTTGGAATGGGCTAATTTTCACATACATCCAGAAAGATGCTGGGTGAAAAACTGCGTTGAAATTGTTTCAGTGATAGAGGTTCCCTGCCCAGGACTAAGGTAACATGTACTGGTGAAGACTACTGGGAACAAAAATGGCTAGATCCGGTTGATTGTGTTGAGATGAGACTTCGGGCATTAAATTCAGTTAGTACCATAGGCCCGACTGATAGGCTCTTTCTATTGGAGTGCAGAGATTGTGCAAGCCTAAAACATTTTATGCCGTTATTGTCTTCCTAATTTCATTTTTAAAAGCAGCGGAAGCAGAAGAAATCATTCCCATATGTTGGCGTAGTTTATTTCACAGAAAGGAATATTTGGTGGTGAAGAAGTTGGTCTTAAGTACCATCCTCGACAAGGGGACTTGCACTAAGTTGACAGCACGTCGCAAGCCAAAGGAAAAGTGATTCCTTACTTGGGTGCAGAGATGCACATATTTTTACCAATAATCTTATGAAATAATGAGAAAATAATTTGAATTGGGCACAGCCATACGGAATCAAGATTTAGTTTTGTGCAACTTTCAATGTAGTTTACTGGTGAATAATAGCTCAGAAGTTTTTCTGTATATGTTCGTCAAACATTCTCAATCTTGGGTTTATCAGTCTGTCGCGTGTTGGAACACGCGATGAAAGAGTAGTCCAGGATAAGCAATAAGTATGTTTCGTATAATATCAAATTCCGTTCCCTGGTTCCATAAGTTCTGTGCACCAACCCAATAATTCTCCCGGCTTTTGCAACGTAGTTCAGGGTGTGTCCGGAGAAGTCTATCTTGCTGGAGTAATGCAAACCCGAGGCTGTCTTTGACGTCGGAAAGAATGACTTCTTGGTTAATTTCAAAGAATCCTATAGGAATGTGCGCGAGTGTGCTGCTCTTGTGGGTCGAGAATTTAATCGACTAAGCCGTGCACCACGAATTAAGTTACAGCGGATCACCTTTTGCATTATCTAGGATGGCGCTGATGTCACGAGGGGAATACCATACTTACCGATGTGAAAAATTATGGTTGATGTGAAGCGGAAACACTAGTGGACCCAGTAAAATTCCTTTAACCACCTAACTAGTAATCGGAAAAGGCCTGGATAGAGTTCCATTTACATTCACTACCTTTATTCTAGAGGTCAAATGAGAGGATAGAAGAGCCAGCAGGACTGTTTTTATACAGCAGCTTTTGACTTTTATGAGAATCTCATAACAATACACGCGGTGGAAAGCCTTCATCATATCTAAGAAAATCACAACCACCGACTTTGCGCCATTTTCAAACTTCGTTGACATGTTCAAGAAATCAGTCATGCCGGGAGAACATGTTTTACTTTGGATGAACCCGTGTTGGTCGGCGTTAATGAGGTCATGACCTAACAAGTAAGTTATTAACTTGCTTTCCCTTATTCTTTCCATAATAAGTGAAAAAACCTGGGGTGCGATTGACGGGTCTGTAATTAGATAGCTCCTGCTTTGAGATGTTTTCGTGAATTGTGACAATGACGAAAGCCTTCCCTTGGTTAGGGAAATTTTCACTGTTTAAGGAAGTATTGAATATATTGGCCAAAATTAAAGGGATATTTTCAACCTCGAATTTGAAGAAGGCCGGGAGATGGTCATCGTGCAATATGGAAAGACGGTCAAATTTTGTCAACGGTGATTTAATATCGATCTGGTGGGCTGAGAATCTTGGACAGGATATAGGGGAGACTGGGGCAATGTCCGGCGTAGTAGAAGTGTTATCTGTTGTCCCAAAGGAGGCGACATGATAAGTGAACATCTTTGATACCAGAAGCGAAGCATTTGCGCATGTGCCCTTAAATATGACAGCTGTGATATGTGCACTAGGTAGAGAGTTACCAGGTCTCAATAATATTGATGATAATATTTTGTTTCTTGGACAGTGTACAGAGCATGCAGTTCGCGGGATCACGACGTGCGACGATAGTGGCAGAGGAAAAATTATGACCACTCAGGCGCAGACTTTGGGGGGCATATACAACAGCTCATATTACGGACTTCAAGTCACACATGTATGGTAAGAAAATAAATGGCGACGAATTTCCACGAGAGATATTTGAGTCCAACTGGAACTTCTTGTCCGTATCGCTCGGTGTCATTGTAGCGCATCTCGGGGGCCGCCATATAGACGCAGCGAACCGAAATGGACCGATAACGTCACCGGAAAGTCCCTTACGGTGGTACGTTTTTTGAATATCGGGAAAAAACACGAATTGAATTTGGTAGAATGGATACCACGTGGCAAAATAAAAGCAATAAATCTGGGAAAGGAAAAGTTAGAGGCCGTTCATACCGAAATGCATGCTCTGGTGAGCAGTATACTGAACGGACACTAGCGGCATAAAACGCGAAAAATTTGGAATCAAATTTCATTAGGCAGGGAAGACATCGGCACGGGATAGAAACTGTGTAACCGTTTGACTAATCCATGAGGTTTGTTTTGGGCAATTTTGATTTCATGAATCACAGTTTGGTCCGGGGATGCAGGATGGGTTGGAAAAAAAGAAGGGGAACCGGAATCAAACGAGGCAATGCTTGGTGGACTCAGCTGGAGAACAGTTGCCAAAAGCACTGGTCTGATGCCCAATTTCGCAAAACAGAATAGAAGTTCATGAAAAGTGACGGTCGTCAGCTACTTTCGAATGTCGAGATTCGTTTTGAACGTCAGTTCATATCCAATGCCAGTGCCTTAGCCTTGTTGGTGGATCGTAAATATCCAAATTACTTCTTCTTTCGAAGAGGACTTGGAAGTTTACTAAGCTTTCCAGACAGATGGTCCACTTGCAATATTGCAGCGAATTCTTTCGCTCTTTTGAATCTTGTTCGGATTACCAAATACTTTCTTTAGAGGAGTTCACTGTGCACAAAAGTTAGGAATTGCGCAACAATGAATGGAAGTGGTTAGATCAAGTTACTCACTCGGAGTTGCGCAAAATTGGTTTGCGGCCTGTTGGGGGTCCAGCGACAGGGAGAAACTGTTCCAATTTTCGCTACGAATTATGGAGGGAAGAAGGCCCCAAGAGGCTCTGTGGTATGATTTAATGGAAACGGATGAGGAGATATCGGTCGGCGCAACTAAAACCTTACAAAGGATCTGGGACTGGTCACAACCCAGTAATTTGTTGTCTATGGAGGCCAGTTGTGAAGATAAGATCAAAAATACTGTCGGCCCTTGTGGGCAAAGAAAGGTGTTGGTTCCAACCACCAACCGTTCGCTGGAAGAACGCGGAAACGTATATTTGGGATACTGCACGAGCTAATAGCGACAGAGTTGTGCTAAGTACCGACTAAATTTACAGCCCATAATTCGTGAATTACAGTTTCATTTGTGATATCAAGCCGTGAAATCACGAGAAACATTGAAAACCAAGGGGCATGGTGAATGGAAACCGTCACAAAGGAAGAGGGAAACTGCGCAGCACTCTATGGCCACGCGAAAGTGAGTAGTTCCGAAGTGTTTAAAATGAATCGGGATATATCGATTAGGGTGCAATAGGAAAAATTCAAGACGTCGGCCAGGATTCGTCTGGAGAAAGTCGTTCGAATTTGTCAGAAACAAAGATGAGTCCTACTTGCAGATTCATTTGGGCGGGAGAGGATGAGGATGAGGATGAGGAAAATTAAAAATTGTAGATGATGGATTATTTGAATATCTGAAGACAATGGCCATGAAGAAATATCGCACCTTTTGGCAATGGAGCCGGGATTTTTCGGGAGCAGAATAGAAATGTGCTCATGTTCACCCTGTATTTAGGCGGGGCAATTAAAATTTGGGTTGGGAAACCAGGTTATTGAGCGATTGGAATTGCTTGTGACGAAGGGAGAAGGGTGAAGTACAATTTTTCGTGGAACTGCATGCATGCAGATGGTATGCACAAGTGTCGGAGCTCAGTTTAAATTTGAGAGTGGGAGAGATGAGGGTGGTTTTATGCGATTATTTATGAAACTGATGGAACAAAATAACAAAATAACTGCAATGGACAAACCTATGAAACAGAGCTTACTACTATAGTGATGAGAGAGATAGGAATTCCGATGTGGCAAAAATGGACGGGGGTATCTCAGTGTGGAGTGAGACGGGGAGATTTCAGGATGCTGAGGTATTTTTGGTAATATAAGTGATGTGATCTATTTTCTTTTACAAGGTGAACACAACATTACCATCGATGTGTTTTCAAAAGCACAATCCATCTTCGTACTCTCGAGTCTCTGATGAGTATGAATGATGGAGGTGACTGACAGTGAGCACAGTTACTACTCTACATATTTCTGTCCTGAATGAGACAGCAGTTGTTGATAGAGTGCTCAACAGTTTGGGTGTTTTCTCCTCAATGATCAGTATTTGACAATGAGGAGTTTGGCCTTGACAGATGTCTTTGGTACTAGAAAATCAATAATAACCTTCATATTTCGAAGAGAGAATGCAAGTTGGCTTTTAACACGAGGGGCAGAGATGCGCCCGTCGCCTGTGATGAAATACTTGAAGAGCATAAGGTTTGCTGTTATACCTCTGAGCAAAATGGATTCTGGTTTCAACGAATCGCAGCGTCCAACAGATGGAGGACGGGACAGATGGGCTTGTGGTCTGCATAAAGGTCTCAAGAACAGGAAAGAAGCTGACATTTACTGCAGGTAAGAATCGTTAGATTAAAAGTTGAAGTCTTAGCGGAAAATGGATATAACCTGGAAAGCGATGATTGAATAAGCTCGCGGTGGTTCTCCTCGTTTACGGGAAAGAGGAATTTTGGGGGGGTCGAAAGAGAATGCTGGTGCGGGATTGCACGAAGCGCATAATACAAGGCGACGGAACGCCCAAAACACGTTATAATGGCTAGTGTGGTACCGAAATTCTGCACCGCCTTCGTTCACGGAAGCCAAGAGATCAAAATACCTGAAGGTCGTTATAACCTACGGCTGCGAGAATCCCATCATGAAAAATATCAGTCCAACCAGAAATCGTGATCCTTCAGGGTGACACAGGAGGCACTTGATTTTGGTATAACAAGCCTTTTATTCATCAAGCAATACAAGAAACTCGGTAGAGATCTAACTGACCACCACCTGTCTTTGGTCGCGGATTGACAAGTGTGCAGATGGGCTTAGATCAGCTGGATTTAAAAAATCCCTAGGCCACACTAACCTTGGGATAATATAATTGTAGCCCTTAGTGCTACCTGATGTCCGTTGCCATCGGAGCTTACCACTTGGTGACCGAAACAATTTTTCAGCATAGGCGTCCTTCACTTGAATATAGTTTTCTGAACTTTGAGGAAACGTTAAAAACTTTGGGCTGATTCCTACTTTTTTTAGGTGGCTTTCGCTAGGAATTGGTACACTTATGTCGCTAAATTCTGTCGTGACGTGCGCGAGAGAATTGGATGGTCAGTGTGATGAGCAGCATTTTTACGCATGTGCTGAGGGTAAGCATAATAAACTTTGTCTATTGCAAACTAATTTGAAAGTACTCATTACATCGTCGTATGACCTGGATGGGTTTGTTTTCCATTAATACTTTTAATCAGAAACTGGTTTCTGAAACGCCGCGGATACTGCGGGAATGTTCAGAAAGAAAACACACGCAGAGGTGGATGCCGTTTTTCACCTGTATCCTGGCAAAATCATTAGGAGATAATCTGGCCAATTGGATCATTTCTACCCTCTGAGGTGAACAGGGCTTCCTTCCTATCAGGTTCTGTGGCACACGTTTAACTCGTTGTTGACAGCATGACGCAACGCCTCAATGGAAGGATGGTTTCACTCCACCGTCGTCGAATTTGCACAAGTCTTCCATCCGTTTCCTTGTATATCGCAATTGCATACACTGTGGAATTATAGTGTCTCTGATCAACTGCTAACTCACGTTCGTAGTTTTTACCAGGCAGCCCGGTTACTCTCAAGGAGGGTCCTTCACTCTCCGATCCCTTTCTAATTCGTAACGAAGAAGTTCAAGAATCAGCGCTTTGCCTCTTCTTTTCCCAACTTAAACTAGTTTCCTTGTATTACCACAGGTAACGCCGCTATCTCTTCTGATTACATGGCAATCTGGATTACTGAAACCGTAGTCGTGCCATCGGTAATGGAGCACGCAAAGCCGCAGTCCATCGGCCACAGCCGGCCTATCAACGACGACAAGTCTGTGAGTGTCGTTTGGCAGTGGTCCGGTACAGAGGCTTAGTATTATGTTGAACTCCCAGAATTAGATTGTTGAGCAATAGAATATCTTAGGCTTTGGGGTTAGCACGATATTCACTTTACCCACCACTAACCGGGTAGGAAGCAACTTTCATTCCATACATGTAGAATCTTTCCAGACTGCAGGGCATCCACGTTCGTATTTTAGTCGAATGTGTTAACCAGACTGCATATTGTTGATTGGACATTTATCGCGATATAATTGAGCGCGTACGAAGGAAGGTTACGAAACAAGCTCGCGGCTTTTCCCATAATTCGTATCCGTAAAGTCTGACACATCTTGGGCTGTGACCACTAGAGACGAGCACAAAATGTGATCAAATTCTTGTGTTTCCCACCCATACAATGCACAGTTTTTCTCTAATTTGTATTCTATACAGTCCAAGATAGCAAATTAAAAAGCATCCAAACATCATCCTAGAACAAACGCCGGAATAATTCCACGCTTCGACTAGCGCCTTCTTCGAACGGATTATTCCAAAAGTTATTATGGACGAGGATAAAAAAACCTCGAATTAAGATTAGATTGGATTTTGAATCTTTTTGATGCAAGTGCACAACAATTTGCTCCCAAGAATGACGAAAAAATAAAGAAGTGGAATTAAGCAAAATACATCATACTCATTTGTGTATCTAAAGGTTGCCTTTCTCCACCTATATATTTGTTCGCACACTGGGCGCTACGGTGCGGCTTTACATAAAACGAAACATTCACGCAGAGCATTCTCTCGGTGTGAGGGCGGGAAAACTTCTTTTATTTTCTTGGATGCAAAACCTGACGGGCCAGACATTGCAGAACAAAAGACAATGCAGTCCCCGAAATAAAATGGAATGCGCTTTTGTCCCGTGCATTACAAGAAGGCATCAAGACAGCCGAGCTGGAATTGTCGTCGAAGCATTGTCTGGTCCAAGGAGTGCTCGGTGCAAGAACCTGGACGATTACGCCTCTCGCCGTACAGTCCTGTAATCTAACTGGAACTGGAAGTGGAAGCATACGTTCATGGGTTGTGCGGCTACTGCATGGAACCCTATTGCTAAGTGGAAACAACAGGTGCTTTCGTTTAGCAAGTGTGCTCCGTCGACGTTCTTGGTCACTGAGCTTCGAAGTGGGAAGAAAAATCCTCTTAAGTCAATCGGCTCACCAGGATTTCTCTTTCCTACCTCCAAAGTTAAACATTTTCACCCTTTCGGGACAGTATGTCGCCTATTGACATGCCCATCCTATCCAACTGAAAGGCCTGTATAAAAAATTAACTGTGAAAATATTTTATCCATTTTTTAAGCGCAACTTATTTTCATAACCATCGTCTTTCACGCATAGTGAGTACTTACCAAATTAGTCCGCTAAAGTGAGAAACTCACTGGCATATCGCGGGCCTCGATGATAATCACAAACTAGAAAACAAACGGTGCTCAGTAGGCGATCTGGTAGTTTAAGCGACTGCAAAGGGAAAAGGGGCAAAAAATAAGGAGACACCAAAGAACAACTGACAATTCTGCCTGATAGCTCATTACCGGAATTTCTGGCCCAGTTCATTTCGGATCGCAGGACTTGCGGCTTGATCCAAATTCAAAGCGCAGTTCCTTGCACCGATGCGCTTCGACTGCAGAGTTTCGGTTCTCGGGTTCCGATATCAATTTCGCAGGAGGCCTCACGATTACTTCCTGAATAACAGCAAATCAAAGAAGGAAAGGTTGAAAGCCAAAACATAGTACGGGTACCAATACGAAGAAGCTACGGAAGCAACTGTCTTGCCATCTGAAACTAATAATTAGTTGGGGATGAAAGAACAGTGCAATGCTGAAGGAAGTGCAGAGTAGCGCTTTGTTTTTCGTAGAAGAACAAATGTGATGCAGAGAGAAAACGGTCCTAGGTAAGGTTGGGGAACGACTTGAGCCTTGCCTTGTCCCAACAGGCTTTAGGCTGCTCAACACTGAGAGCAGGTACCACCTCCTCCGGTAGTTTGTTTCATGCTTTGAATATTCTGCGTGAGGAAATTCGCAACCTGATGTTTTTCAGGGCTGTGGGCTTTTTAACTCCTTGTTGTCTTCATAGAGACGGATGTAACCAGCGTTTGAGCAGTGCCTAACCAATTAAGAACACAATTTATTCGAGAATTCTGCGGTACTGGTTTATAAAGTTAATCAATGTATAGGTACAAACAAACCGCAAGTATGAGATCACAAAGACTGAAAACGCGAGCCAGCGTCGCTGTATAGAAATACAAACGTGGATCACGAGGGTCTCAATATAGGGAATGTCAAAATCGTGAGTGCGAATAAACAATCTTTAGAGAAAACAAAAACATATTTGAGATTAAGCATCACAGTCAGTTATGTGATATTTATCTTGATTCTAATCCACGGTGTGCTTTTCGGAAGACTTTTCTCAGTCATGCCTTACAGCGAGTTTCTTCGGAGATGAACAGCGGGGCAGCTGCCCTTAATAGCTTGAAAGTAACTATGCAGTCGCCTCTGAGTCGTCTGCGACAATATGAATACAAATTCAAGGACTGCAGCCTCCTAGCAGGTTAGCCCTCCTAGTCCTGGGATCATCCTTGTGTAGCATCGTTGAACGTTTTCTGGGATTAGCTTGTCCCGAACCAAGGCTTGTACCGCATATCCTAAGTGGGTTTGTACTATTACTTAGTACAACGGTGACTATCCTGGGGTCGCTGGACTGCATTGTTCGTTGGAGTTGGTGCAACACCCGGTTTGCCTTACCAGCCGTTGCTGCACATTAGGTTGACAGTCTTAAGGAGTCATAGATGACCAGCCCAGATCCTCGGTTTCTCTTACCCTATGAGTTGTCTGCAGAGCTACGGGGTTGAAGTGTCTTGTGGTTCTTTATTGAATGGCTAGATGCTTGAACTTTCCGACTTTCAGTGGCATCTTCCATCTAGATGACCAGGTGCGTACGTTGTCGAGACCCGTCTGTGCCAGACTCTCCCTGGGGTTGCCTACAATCAGTGAATAAATAACGGGAATTTGACAACCCCCGCTGGATCATTGATGAATACTAGAACTAGCAGAGGTTCCAACACCGAGCCTTGAGGTGCCCCACCATAAACACATAGTAGAGGATCGTACTGCATCTACTCCCACATAGAATCTGCGGCCGTAAAGGTAGCCCACAATCCATCTCTCGATTGAGGGTGCTACATGTAGAGATCCCTACTTGGACAGTAGCAGCCTGTGATTAACCGAGTCAAAGGCCTTCTGGTAGCACGCTGGATTCTCCTCTCCCTTCCTTGAGTTACATTTTCCAGGACTGATAGCAGATTTGTCAGACACGATTTGCCGTGTTGATTCTGGCTGAGTAACTTGTTCCTGATTAGATGCCCGCCAACCGCATTTAGGATACAACGTTCCACCACCGTTGGCACGACTAGGACAAGGGATACTAAACGATAGCTGCCTCTGTCATCCCTACTCTCTCCCTTGTGGATTGGCCATCCTTCAGCTGTCATGGATTTCCCTCGCAGTCAGAGAGAGATTGAATACCTGTTAGATGGGCAACAATTGCATCCGTTAGTGGCTTGAGAATGGCTGAGTCTATGTTGTCTAGGCTTACATTCTTATGAATGTTTAGGCCCCGTAATATTGAGGCAACTTCTTTTTTTGTGACTATTAGATCTCCAATCTTTTAGATTGCGGGGCTCAGGGAACCACCTGGAATGTTGCCACAGTTGTATACGTAAACCGACTTGAAGTAATCTAGGAGGACATCTGCTTTGTGTTCCGCTCAAACATCTCGGTCTCCGATCTCAGTGTGAACATTACCTACGGAGACCTTCAGTTCCCTGTTGGATTGGGTATGGCTACAGTAGACCGTTAGATTCCGTTTTGCGTTCTCTGCTGAGCCCAACTCGTATTGACCCTGGCACCTCTGAGTCGTAAGTGCAACTTCGCGGGCTGTTATGTACTGCATGTGCCTTTGGTGCCCTTGGCCTACGCGGTAACTCACGCCTGGTTTTTCTTCTGCTGTGCTTTTCTGATCACCCATACTACCTGGACGGTCTTCCATTCGATGTAGCTTTTTAAGCGAGGCAGACCCTTCCGTTAAAGTCATCAGCTTGTTGGCGCTGTGCACTCAGAACACGTTGACGTCGTTAGGATCAGTGATAGCTGATCCTGATGATTGGAGTAGACGACGTTGGTTGGAAGGGCTTGAACAGGGGCTCTAAAAGCGTTACCGCTCAGACTCGCATTCTGCCAGGCACGGTATTAATGGGACCCCAAATCAAAACGAACGGTGGAGAGCGAGATGGCCGTTTATAGAACGAAAGATTTCGTAATGCGCGGTGTTTTGCGTGTGTTTGAACTTATAAATTGGTTTCGTACATTTAAACATGGGCACCAAAGGACGTTTGGGAGCCACGAAATAAAGTACAAGCGCTTGCAAGTAGTCCATTTGTGCAAGACCAAACCATATCTCGTCCAATTCATATTGAGCCACATGTGAACCCTGTCGATATTTGGAGACTATTTCCGAACGTGATACTGAATGGAGAGGAGGTAACGAGCGTAAAACGTTTTACTTACTTTGGCAATTGTGTCAAAAGATGGTAGCACGTTAGTAGAGATGAACTTGCGTATATCCAAGGCTCGAGCGACATGCGATGGATTGAAGCACTTGTGGCATTGTTCGGATATTTCCCTGTAGTTGAAGGGTCGCATGCGCTGTGCTGCAGTGCGCTCAGTTCTGTTGTATGCTTGCGAGACGTGGAGTATGCGTGCGGGAGGTGTTCGTCGGGATGAGGTTTTCGATCACCGATGTATGCGTAGTATCACTAGGATTGGGTGGAGTGACCGGGTAAGTAATGTAAGGGTGGGTGATCTAGTGTTAGATGCTTATTCTGAATGTATGAATATGAATAGACTAAGCTGGTTGGGCCATGTTTTGCGTATGGTGAACACTCGTCAAATAGACCGTGCGTTATTTTGCGCTCCTCCCACGGAGTGGGAGAAGCCACGTGGAGGCCAACAGATGACGTGGCAACGTGGAATGAGAAATGTACAGCGAACTTAGGTAAAGTAGATGTCTCACGTCCTGTTGGTTGGGGTTCAAAAGAACCGTCAACTAGCTGGTTGGAGACACTGGAGGATATGGCAGCAAACTGTGAACAGTAGCGATGATGTTGTCATTTTCTTACGAATCAGAATGATTGAAGGCATGTGCGTATGTACAATTAGACTGTTTTGGGTGTTGGCTACTGGAGTGTTTTTATTTTTTGTCGCCTGTGTAGGTTCCTTCCCTGTTCCTCTGTCATATTTGCTCTTTTTATAGAAAAATGTAAGTGCGGGAAAAAGGCAGCAGTCGATGAGGCTAGCCTTGTTGTTTAACACTGAACGATTATACTGATGCTGGGCTTGTTTACATCTTATCACCGATGTGGTGGACTGACGGCACATATCGAACGCTTTCTGCTCGGAATAGTACTAATAGTAGTGATGGTAATGGTTATTTCTGTTGCAGCATTTCTCCTCTTTTTGTTGTTGTTATTATTCACCAGTGGCTGGTTTCCCTTTTCCCATACAAGCTGCTCATTTCATGTCATTTTTCGGTTTTTCATATTCAATTAGGTTATTCATTTCACTTTGGCTCGATAGTGGTAAGCTTTTGAGGAAGTTATTTTTTGTTATCCTTTTGTAGATAAGATTCATCTGCTCATGTTTGAAAAAGGTATCAGCGAAATTGCGATAGTTTATGCCTAATTGGCATACAGATGGACGAGTGAGTATCTTTTCAGCATTGAGTTAGGTTTGACCTTTCATTTTGTTCCCACTTCATAGGTGGCTACTAGTGCCATCGCGCTTTATTCTCCAGCAGTTATCCAGTGCTCTCGAAGGGCTCAAGAATCAAGTGTAGTCCTGACCCGGCGGGGGTCGTATCGAGCAATGATTCACTTTGTGACGTCTTAGAACATGGATTCACCTTCCCTAAACACGAGCTGTATCTTTCCCGATATCTAATGGGCGCAGAACTCGGTCTGCCATACAGTTCTGTGACCGTGCTTCAGAAAATTTCATCTCACTTTCCCAATCTGCGTGTGAACAGCCAAGGCGGAGTTCGTGATTACGGGGATCTTTCGCTCGAGTTCGCCCCGAGAAGTGGTGTTCGTGAGGGTTGTCCCATTTCATCCTTTCTTTTAAACTTTGTGACTGAGGTAGCTACGGACATAGTTCTATCCTCAAGTGGGAATAGTGGGATTGATGTTTATTCAGACAAGAAGCTATCTGACTTCGAATGTGCAGACGACATTGTGCTGCTGAGTGAAGACTCAAATAAGTTAGAAGATTTTCTCGACTGTGTGAACGATGGTGTAGGTATGTTTGGGACGAGTTTTGCACTCTCAAAGTGTAAAGTGCTGTTGCATAATTGGATTGACCGGAAGTCGAACGTTTTTCTCGCAAGGGAACAAGTGAGAGAGGTGAATGGGCTTAGTTACTTGGACATTTACTAACTCGAGACACCTGTGGCATCGACGGGACATCCGGTTGTTGATTAGAGGTCGAGTATACGCATCCACAGTGAGGTCGATATTGTTCTACAGTTCCGAATCATGCCCGTTGAAAGCGGAAGATATGCGTGGACTTTTGGTGCTTGAACACCGCTTGTAGAATGTGATGGGAGAATTTTGTAATTAACTGAGAAGTTAGGCTTAAGGTATTCTTAAGGTATTCTTGACATTTTCAGAGTCGATCTGCTACATTGTTCAACATGTAGTCCAAAGAACCTCTAATGTGTCCTGGGTTCGGATCAATGGGCCGGTGAGCTTTATCCCGAGGAGACTTATAGGAATCGTTTGATTATAAGTAGTAGGTGAACACTCGAGTTGACCAAACAGAACATCTGATCTTCCTCGTTCGATTGAAGGCAGTGGGATCGGACTATATCTTATGCTGTTCTTATTTCGCACTTGTAATTAAGTTATTCGGAATCGTGTCAGAACTGTTCGGAAAAGTCACCCAGCTGATCTGTGGAGATCTCATTTAGATAAGTCGTAAAAGCCGTTCATGTTACATGGACACACTTGTGTATACCTTCAGTCAGGTGCACTGATTCTCCATATATTACTCTGCTCTTTGCGGCACATGCACCCTTGGGAATTCTTGTGAAGCCATTTTCGATTATATTTTACATAATTCTAAAACAACGCAGGAAATAGTATAGGGTCAAGACGACCGATTGCAGGCACTTGAACCAGCAGCATCGATACTTGGATTTCAGAACCAGGGATCATTTTCTTTGGTTGTATTAAGGTTTATGACCCTTGGAATTTCACTGTAGCTTCTTTTACTTGAGAACTTTGCTAAATGGAATTTGCGATTTAGAATCTCATGGTAGGTCAGATTGTTTGGTTTTTGTCGATTACGTTGCTCGCGTATTCACCGCATACTTACCAAATTCATATCTAATATGAACTGACTGCAGATGGCGCATTTTATGATGTGAAGTACGCTTATTATCCGCCAAAGATCCTTGTTTCGCATATCTTGGCTTTTTCTTATGGTCCGTAAATACTCCGCAATGTTACCAGCCTTGATCTACACCACGAAATCGAACGACTATGTTCCGCATTACGAGAAGCAAACGACTCCATAGCCCGGAAGGATGTGGAAATTGCGACCATCGAAGCCAAATTTCACGAAGATAACGAGCGGCTCTCTACAGAAATGAGCAAGCTACGCGAACGCTATGATCGGTGAGTTCCTTTCATTTTGGACTTACCGTAAACATGTGACTCATTTTTTCATCGCCGTCGCGTTCTGTTTTAATATTCGTCACTACGTAATAGTAGATTAAAGTAGCTCAAATGGATTACGTTTTTCCTCACCTACCGTTTTTAACCACCGATCAACCATACCGTGCCCAATTTTGTGTTCGTTCTAAGGAATGGAAGAAGCCCTGTGGAAGCCAACAGATGACTTGGCAACGCGGGATGAGAAAATGTACAGCGAACTTAGGTAAAGTAGGTGTCTCACGCCTTCGTGGTTGGAGTTCGAAAGACTCGTCGACTAACTGGCTGGAGACGCTTAAGGATATGGCAGTGAACCTTGTACAATGGCGATCATGTTGTCATTTTCTATCGAATCAGAATGATTGAAAACACATGCGTTTGTACAGTTAGACTGTGTTCCGTGTGTTGGCTGCAGCAGCATCTTATCTTTTTCCGCGTGTGTATGTCCATTCTTTGTTCCCCTTTGATATTCACTCTTTTTATATAGACGTGTAACTCTGGGGCAAGGCAGCGGTCAGTAAGGCTTGCCTTGCTGGTTAAAGCTGAACGATGGTGATAATGATGATGATGTTTCTGCGTAACACTATTAAGTCATTTTGCCGCCAGCATCCCATTTAGGTGAAACGGACAGTGGATTATTCCGTAAAGACAGCTGACGGTCACATGGTGATTCCCAAGTGGTTTTATCCATTCATGCTCTTGTCATGCAAATTAAATTCTGGCGGGAACATTAACTCGGCTTATTAAAATAGTGGGATGAATGGACAAAGGGGTACCTAAGAAGTTGCAGAAATCGAAAGTCTTCGCCTACTCACCTACGCACTAGTCAGTATATATATATATATATATA
>LUCM01004924.1:0-59776 GCA_008360955.1 Fasciolopsis buskii
ACTGTGTTTCGTGTGTTGACTGCAGCAGCATCTTATCTTTTCCCGCCTGTGTAGGTCCACTCCCTGTTCCCGTTGGATATTCTCTCTTTTTATATAAACGTGTAACTCTGGGGAAAGGCAGCGGTCAGTGAGGCTTGCCTTGCTGTTGAACGCTGAACGATGATGATGATGATGATGGTGATGCCCGTTTGCGAAAGATGCAGTTAGATTTCAGTCACGTATCAGAAATGCAGGCTGCAAAGGTAATAGGTTGTCTAAAGCGTCATCGGCCTGCTGGACGCTAGATTATCTCGTGCATTTTCGAGAGTCAGTGTTAATGAATTTCCTCTGATCATTGTGTGAGAAGCCTGAGAATCTGAAGGATTGATTCGAGTCGGTGATTGTTCCTACTTTTGAGAAAGGTGACAGACCCTGGGTCGATAATTACAGTGAGTAATTTGGTAGGCACCACATCACTACTTATTAGCTGGTTTGCCGGTAGTTTCAAGAGCTACTTTTCTCTGAGTCGGTCCAGTTCCCAACCTGATCAGTATCATACCGCATCTGTGGCTAATTTTAAGACGCCGACCAATCTTTCATTTACCCATGGTGCTTATTCCCGTGTTCTCGAAGAGGCCCTTAATTCAGCAGACCCTTCGTTTCCATGGCGCTGCTTTTTACCAAAAGGTGTGTGAGACTAGTTTATTCCGTATACCCGTATGCGACTGGCCCAAGCGGAGTTCGTATTTATGTTGATCTGTTATCCGGGTTCACCAGCTGCTCTCTCCTGCCCCTTTCTTCACCTTCGTAATTGAGACGTTTATGGAAATAACCAATTCATGTGAACAGTGACAGTCATTGCGTAAAATGGGTTTGCAGGACTGCACTGGGTCGGAGTCGAGCCCTTTTCTGGCTGGACGTTCCAAAACGGTGAAGCTGAGAGAAGAATAGAAAAACAGCGGTGTAAAATAAATGCCACCTGCGAACCACATTGTACAAAATATGTATATAGGTAAGTCTGGGTCAGTGGGGTGGGGGTGGGTTTCCTACTCCCAAAAAGATACAGCCTTTGGTTGACCCCCCTTCTGCCACTGCGGGATACTGATGTGTGGTTAGTGGGAAGAGAATTTAAAGGAGTGTGGGTGATTGGAGGAAGACGAATTTTATGCAAATCATTTGGTTCACTAACGGGGAAGAATAGGCAGGAGCTTAGACCTGATTCGAAATATTCCTTTATCAGTAACATGTGTTCGGGCCCCTCGTCTTGCAGCTGGCACAGCAGTTTGACATTCATTTCCCAGCGGCGCTAGCTTCAGAATGCTATCTGTTTCAAGGGTGGGTCACAATCACAGGTCGACGAACCGAATTTGCTGAGTTTGGAAAATCTTGGTTTGAAGAATAGCGTAGGTGAAGTCTGAAACAAGAGTAGAACAGTCTGAAGCAAAGCGTCAGAAGCAGTTTGTCGAAAATCAGCGAAAACCGTTTCGCCAAAGTACACACGTTAGATTGTTCAGATGATTGCTTCGAATGAAACTCGTGGGATGCAAAATAATGGTAGTTCGACCAACCAAAATAAGGGAAAGTAGATATTTTTCGGCACGCTTTTTGACTGCCTGACAAATGGAATTTGGGGAAATTGTTAACTTTTGGACTCTTCCGTTTCAGTCGTCCGCTGTATGCATTTTGCGGCAGAAGGACGCCGTGAGTAAGTATTTGGTTTTAGATGTTAAGATTAACTGAGCCCCATCTACCTGATCCCGATTCAGTACTCACCCACGATTTTTTGCCATTTTCTACTATGTATCGAGTTATCCACATTTTTTAGCTCGTTTTCGTCGGACTTTGTGGACGTGTTCATCGCACTCGTTTTTCACTAATAGTAGATAAGATACCATTTTCAGCCTCGTATTCTTTCATGCATAGCCTAACCTCTCGAATGCTTCTGCTCCAGAACTCCTGATTCGGACCAGTGTTTGGAGGATCTTTACGAACGATTGCCAAGCTCGCGGAAATCGGAGATTATTCCTTTGTGTGGCTACGACCGCGTATCGTCAATCTGTCGCGATACCTTCCAGAATAAAGAGGACTGGCTTCAAGATGGTTTTCCCAAATGTTTTGATATATGTGCGCTGATTGCACAGCCCGTACGCCTTGTCATTTGGTTAGCCAAGCGACGCCTAATTCGTAATCGAACCGCTTGCCCGCAATGTCCGAATCCCATGCTGCTCCGCACAGCTATAATCGACCGACACATATACAAATGGGCGTGTCGTCGATGTGGTCGCAAGCTCTCTATTCGTCATGGATCTATGTTCATCAAGGCTGGTGTTTCGGATCCACACATCGTGCTAATTCTCTATTTGTGGTCTGTTGGATATCCGACCGACTTTCTGGGCGCCGAAATTGAAACTTCGCTATCCTCTGTTCGGTGGTACGTGTGGTTGGCACTGAAAAGCTGCGCGGCAGTAAGTTTTTCACTGCCTTAGTTTAAAGTAATTTGTACTAATATTGCCGTCTTTCTGGTTTAGCAGTTAAGGCGTGAATTCAGGCCGCTTCAGGGTGTTGTTGAATTGCATTGGGACTCATTTCTCCGACCGACCGAAAAACGGGAAGGCCTCAATCTACTTTGTGGCGTGGAGCGGAACACCGGGAGGGTGTTCGTTGTTCGATGCCCCCGCGGAAACGATAAGGGCCTCCTTAGGCGCTTGATCCAAACTAATGTTGAGGTAAGTACGTCTAGCTTCGTTGCCTTCTCTATACGCATGCCAATTTTCCATCCGTGTAACTTGGGACTAACTGAGTGGTAATGTTTAATTGAAGTAATTTGGCATAATTCCTGCCCTCCTTTAAAGGGTACGTTGCGGATATATCCACATGGCCAACACGCTCGTCTGCAGGACACAAACAAAACTGCTGTCATCGTTAATAGTATTATTTCGTATTTTTGTTCAGCAGTTGTTTACTTTACCCTCCTTCACCTTCAGGTCTCGCACAGACTTTATCGGCCTCCTACTTATCTGATGTGGTGTTTTTCATCGAGGTCGTACAGCCCGCTAGCATCATTCACTTCAATCGCAGACGACAGCCAGATGTCAACCGGCGGCCAGGGAACTAATTTACTGTTTTCTTATTTAAAGCTCTGTGGATTCGTTTATCTTGATGCCTTTAGTAGATTCGTAAGAATATCGTGTGGCAACCATGGAGGAGAAGTCATTCACACTGCCAGCTATCTTCCCACTGACATTAAGTACCAAGGATTTCACGCGCTTTCGTATAGGTAAAGCATGAAAGATTTCAGAAGACGTCGCCAGTGTATGTTGACGTCACATGTCCAACTGTTTGTCGATAACACTGTGCTCATCCATAGAGAGTACCACCAAAAAGCGGCCACTGTTTTCAAACAAAAACACCGTCTAGATCCCGATTCTGATTGAACCACCAAAACCTTTCTACGGGGAGCGTGCAAAGTAGGTCATCTCAGAGCACCTAAAGCTGTAGTCAGTAGTCATCTGGCTAGCGGCATAAACGCAGAAAAATGGCTACCATTTAATGAGATTGCATTTTGGCACCGTATTTTTTCACTCGGAGACAGCCTTGATGACCCCATGCTAACTGCAATAAGTGCAACAAAAAAGGATGAAAACGCACTCAAGGCATATATTAAAGCTGAATTATGCAGAAAAATTTCGAGTAACACGTGAGTTATCCGAGAACGACAAAACGTCGGATTCAGCGGAACACGACTAGTAGATTACGACACCGTCACTACACTTAAGAATTTGTGCAGATGGCACTGGAAAAATAGATAGACAGCAGAGATACAAAGAAAAGGCAACGCCTTGAAGGACACTAATGTTGTCTCTGAAGTGACTGGGTAAATGGTGGCTAAATTTGGTTCATTTTGTTCTATATGAAAAGTATCACTTATCACGACAGAACACTCAAGTTTATGAAGAAGAGAACAGAGAGCTGAGTTCGGTTAATTTGTGCGCTAAGTAGTTTGTTGCGTTAGGGCTAAGGCACCTTGATTGGGTAAGTTTGAAAATTTTTTTCTGAAGAGAAGAATTCAAGTCTTAAGGACAGATATTTTATAGGATCCTGAAGTGTCGATGTCTGTCGAAAACCTTGTACGTTAACCTTACAGGAATCCGATTCGGTACCAGAGACGATTATCCTTAACAATATCCCAAAACTGGCCAACGAAAAACCAGCTTAATCATTTTATTTCCTATTTGATCATGGCGGGGAAACATTTCACGGAAGGTTGATTGTGAAGTTTATAGGTAAGTTCTTCCCGTTATCCCAATAACTTGGGTAGAGACGAAGCTATCCTGCCGCTGGCAATTAGGGTGCAATGTTCAGTGTTCACTTGGCTGCCTTTAATGTCCGACCGCTTGTGGTCGGACTGAGACTGGGATCGTTCTGAGCGTGCACTGTTAGAGTGGATCTCAGTCAGTAGTCCTCTATATGCGATTCGGTTAAACGATTCTATGCGCGTCAACAGCGATCGATTGAAGCATCCTCTCTTATACGCCGTTCACTGCAGTCCTCAAGGGTCCAGGGAGGAATTCTGCTGCGATTTGTTACCTTTCTTGTTCAGAGCAAACGCGTCGCCGTAGAGATCGTTGATAATCGAGCTGCTGTGATAAAGCCCATAAGTTGTGTTCACTTCCGGGACCCTTACCTGTCAGCTACCTGGGGTGAGTAGGGAGACTTCTCACAGGCAAGCAATTCATGCGTTTTTTTCTGTAATAATGATCCCGGGTGGATTGGATAGCCTTCGTAATGGCCGGATCGGATTTCGTCCGCCTGCTCAAGAGCACCTGTTTTCGCATGCCGAACACCGTCTCACTAGTTGTAGTCTTTGGTTACCCATAACCTGATTAAGCCCATCTGCCAAGTGGTTTACCAGGATGTGACCACTGGTGCATGCTTAAGCTTCGTGGAGCCATAGATGAGAATTTGGTAACCGATGGAGACCAAAGAAGTGGAACACGGCAGTCTACCAACTCGATGGTACTAATCTTCGCGGACACTCCAAAACACAGTATTGTCCCAAGCAGGCATATTACCGTTGTCTGAAGCGGGAGCAGTCTTTCTGGTTGAGTTTACGGAAATGAGGGCAGCCTGTCAGTCACCACACCTATGCTTCTTACACCAATTCGATTTTGGCGGACGCACACACAGGAAATGAAAATAGTGAAAAAAAACCGAATCAAACCAGTTTCTTTCGAGTAATAAATTCGCGATGACATGAACAAGGTACCATTAATCCAGGCAGCTGTACCGGAGAGCAACGAACTACGGCACACCCAACGTGAGGGTTGTGGATGCCAGTTCAAGTCCTGTTTGATTACTAGGATGGATGCGATTTATTAGTAAGATGCTAACAGATATTAGGCCGCGTTCGCTGTACCTAAAAGTTGCATTTTTTCAAAAAAAACCCGGTTTCTTTTCTTTTCAGCCTGGTTCATCTATAATCACTCGCGATATGCCGGTGTATACGCAGCTGAACCTTCAGAGCATAGGCTATATGCACTACGTTTTGGATCGGGAGCACGAAATCGCTCTGGATGATTTGGTGATCGATTTATCGCAAGTGGAAGAATTCGTGAACACAATCAAGTCATTTCTCCGCAAGCAAGGTGGTCCTGGCCTTTTCTGTAAGGACATATTCCTGGCTGAGATGATTGTTCGGCGAACATGGGGTAGAAATCTACTACCAATGGTATTGTATTCCATTTCACAAGCTTACGATGTTTCGTAGAGTCAAGAACCGTCATTATAATCCAGTTTTTTGTCATAACATTTGATTTAACTCAGGATAGAGCATACTGCGCATAAACACTAACGACTTTTAAACATTGAACACTCCACTGACCCTGTTTAATTCCTGCTTGATTTTCTTCCAGAGCGGTTTCCAAATTGTTGGTCATGAACTTTCGTAGTTAGCCGTCAAGTGCACCAGTAGTTGCGGATCTGTGGCCCAATTACACAAGCGGCACATAGATAAAGCATATCATCTGGGTTGTTTCTTAGATTACAAAACACGATATCATTTTACAGAAAAAAGCCGATGGCGTGCAGTCCGATTACCCCCTGCCAGGTGTAGGTGTATGTGCATAAATGACACAACCGTACCGTCTTTCCAACTCACGTGCGCAAGTCAGCATTGCTTGCCTCGAACTCACTTCGGTTGCATTTCAGCTTATCCGATCTCGAGGCTGGTTCTTGCCTGATGAAACTGAGTTGTATGAAGCTCAAAATACGCTCTTCCATTTATGTGTCGCTTGGTATTGACGTTGTGAAAGTTGAAAATTGCACCCAGAATGAACGATAATTGACTAGCGAGTGACGACAACTCAGACAATAGACAAGTCTCGAAGGTTGAATCGGAATAAGCTTTCGTACCTGGCTTCCCCATTGTTCCATGTTAATTTGACCCATTCGGTGTATTGTGGACGGATCAAAAGTGTCTCAAGAAAACTTCTTTAGCGTGGACAGCCCAAATATCTTAGATACCTCGTTGCGTTTCTTTTGGTCTCACTGGCAACAAAACCCTCATTCCACAGCAAAAAATGAATGCATAAGGTAACAGCTTGATCCATCAACAAGCTCCGAAATATATTTGCTGGACGAAAGCACAAGTTCAAAATGAAGGATTTTTCGCAGCCGTGACGACACAGCGATGCACACCATATATCGATGAGACAAAAATAACTTAGTGCAAAAAGGGAACAAAAATACTTGCAATCGTCGAAAAAATTGGGACATACCAAGCTTTAAGCTGGCGAGGAATGCAAGGTCTCTACGAATCACAGGTGTGTGATGCAAGAGTCACATTTTATTTTGCATTTCTTTTTTCCTTCCGCCGGAATTGGTAGGCTTTCTCGAGTTTTGCCATCCGACGTTCCTCTTTCGATTTTGCCTCATCGGCCTGCGAAAAGACAGTAGTTTCTACCATAATTAGTCACTGATGACAGAAAAACAGCGGATCAAACGGATATCTTTTCTGAACTTGCGCAGCAACAGCCCGAATGTCTTTTCTTTTTCTATCATTACCAGTAATGAAGAGAACGACTACTCTGTTCTCAAAACAGTCATATACCCTTCCCGCCTACGCAGTTCACCGGACTAAAACAAATTCACGCTTGTGCTCACCGTTCAATGAAAAGGCTGATTTCGACGTAGGATCGACTGATTAGCGGTCGAGTAGGCCAGCTTTTCAATTCACTGTAAAACAAGTTTTGCTGGGAGGCTAATTCCATGACCTTTCAGCAAAAACAATTTTTGACTGGAAAGTGACATCGCATCGTTCCGATTGTCGATACGAGAACTGATCGACGGGTTGAGGGGTTTTCGGGCCGCTAATAAAACGTCACGGTTATACGTCGATGTTGATAAGTCACTGATGCTGAGGCGCACGGAGTGACCAGGCTTGACATGACGTCTTTATCGCCAACGTGGTTTCTTCATTAAAGTTTAGCTATCTCCCAATGTGAATGACCTCACTAGTTCGTGCGTAAGACAGAAATACCTTAATACTTCAGAAGACGGTTCGAATTTCTCATCCGTCACAATTTGTAAATCCCTTATTTAAAACGATTTAAGAGCTCCTCCATGGCCTTATTACAGATAACCATTAGGAGACTAGGAATGCGGTCATCCCGATCGTCGATTTTGAGCATTCATCAAATTTCATCGCTTCCATAGAACTTTCGAGCTCGTTATTCTAATCCTGTACCGTTAATTCATCCTTGAAAACTCCTGACTATGCTCGCCAGACTATGCAATCATACAAAAAATTCGGGATGCGGTCTGACGGAGAAACCAAGACGTGCTAGTTCTAAACTAATACAAAATGTACGGGTTTGTAAGCAGGATAAGACCTCATGTGTCAATCGACTCACTGTAACATAGAAAGAAGAGTAGCCATCAATCATGTTTGGAGCTTCGTACACCTCCAGGCTGCCGGCGATATCAGGTGCTACCTTCCGTAGAACTTTCTTCAACAGCTGGACCACAGGACTCCTGGACTTCGATTCTCCAATGGAGCCGACATCACGAGCAGTTTGTGAGTCTTGTGATTTGTCCTTTTCAACGGTGCCGCGCACCAGCAGCACTTTGAATTGGCCCCGATTCAACAAACCGCGGAATGTGGACTCCAGCTCTGTCTCGGCTTCACGCAGTCGTTCAACTTCACGCAAGTTTAAAGCAATGCGCCGAGATATCCGGGATAGCCGTCGAAAGTTTACGATAAGCAAACGCAACAGTTCGCTTTCAATCGGACACCAAGTTCCCTGCCGTGGTACCTCTTTAAACGGGTTCCGACTAGGACCTTCCATACTAGACCTCCAAATTCGCATTGTTAGTTTAAAAACTGGAAAAATGATGAAAAGAACACAGATTAGGCTGCTCTGAAAAAACAATCACTTTAAAAACCCTCAACAACAGTGTTGTTCGTATCGTATCCGAAATTTGACATTGTCAGCCCGAATCGGATTTTAAGTATTCGGTCTACCGAGACGATGCTCTTAGTGCTAAGTTGTCACGGACATCACCATGGAACGCCAATTATAAGTAAACATTCGGTGTTTAACAACCATCGTTCCGTCCAAATTCTCATACCAACTGAAATCAATACTATTAATGCTGACTTCTAAAAGTCATCCGACGAATAATTTACCTTGTAAAGAAGATGAAATATGTTAATGTCAGGGCAGAAATAATTCAACACTCAAACTCAAAAGACGTTCATGAATAATTGTGTCGCCATTGCAGCTTCAAACAGTGCTTCAACGCCGATGTTTGGATTATTAAGATGGAAAAACGACAAAACCTCCGGTCTGCATCAACCGCACAAGTGTTTTACAAATGGTCATCCACACAGATCTTCCTGTTGTTCCAGGATTGAACCACTAGTTGCTGTCTTGCGGCCATTATCGACTGTACTGAACAACCCGAGCGAAACATGGCTGGTTTCGTTGAACGGCTGAGATACTTTGACCCGAAAGTCTTGACAAAATTATCTACGTTTATGCTTGACCCGGCTCCAGTATGATATGCCGCGTTGATGGTAAACAGAAGCCGCTTGTTTAAAGACCATTTTTCTTCCTGGCATTTCATCGCCCTTATAGGGAATTGTTAAGGCACTAATAAAAATAAATAGAAGTTTATCGTTCACCAAATACATGCGTTTGCTAGTGACACCCCGTACAGTTCGTTGTTTTTAACGTCGCTATCCGACTACAATCAGCGGTCGTACATCACTCCTATCCAGAAAACATCCACACGCTGTTTGTTTGAAAACTGTTTCTAATGACGTCTATTTTTGCTTTTACAGTCCATAAATTTAGCAATAGTGGAGCGCGCTTGGCTAGGCAAAATTATATCCATATTAATTAGTTGTTTTTTAAGGTCGCTGGTGATAATTTTGCAGACAGCCGAACTTCACATCGCACATTCTAATTTGATCTAGGACCAGATACATCCCGTGCTCGGTCTCTTGTCTTTGCTCTCCCTCGCATATGGGGTTTTCTGAGTTCGCATTGACCATTATTTTCTTGGACCGTGGAGACTGCTTTTTAATCTAACTGTTTTCGGCGAGCATTCTCTTCACAGAAGTGACCACATTGCGTTGTCGATTCTTTCTTCTGAAAAATCCTACTTTTCGAGATACTGTACAACTGAGAATACTTCAAATATTGCCGACCGGTACTTTCATATGGTTGCCAAAATTGTACATTTTATCTTGTAGTTGGTTGCTTTGTTTATCACTTCACAAAACCACCGACACGGACGGAAACTCAATTAACATGTCTGAGGATCCTCAACCCTGAGAGGTCCACTATGGAAACAATGTCTTTCATGGTTGCTATCGTTCGAAGCATAATACATTTTAGTTCGGTTCACAGAATCACCAGCTTCGATGCTTGGATATTTGTCACTATCCTGATATGTTAACCGGTGTATATCAGTCAATCTGAAATCAAGCAGAATGATAACACAATAACAACAATGAGGAAATGAATACAGAATGTACGAGTCAGAAAGTTCTTTTGAAAAGAGCACGTTTTTTGTCGTCATCGTCGTCGTACGCATTTCTCATGTTTTCTGTCCATTTTTGTGTTGTTTTCCTATAAGACGCACCCAAATAGGCCACTGATTCTGAGCCACATCTCAGCATCTCCAACCAACGACAATCATCATGTCTTCGATCCCAACCAGGAACGGGGAAAGCATAAGCCGATGGCAAGTCACGGCCCGAATGCCGCGTCGCTTCTCCCATGTTTACCCAGCAGATGCAAAAACAGCACGGAAAGGCGAGCGATGAGCAGGCACCCGGAATCCATGTCCAAATCATCGGATGCGGTGCAGAGTGAAATTACCTCGATCGAAAAGCGATTACCAGGATCTCGTCATGCTCACTTACCGGACTCATCCAATGCCTTGGAAACGTCAGCGGTCGAACACGGAAAGCCACAGAGCATCATCAATGCGCAGCGGCCAGATCTCGCAAACCCAAAATAAATACTGCATTGAGCATCTGAAAAAGTCGAATATCACGGCGGCGTTGCAAGTGCTGCAGCCTTGCGAAGACCGCTGTGGCTTTCACTGTTCGTTATAATCCAGTACTTAAAGTTATCGACTACTAACTAGTATCCACGAAAAGCCAATGTCACTCTTGAAGAAGTACCTTGCATAACGCATAACTAATCTATAATGTGTTCACCCTCCAAAGAGAAGCCGTTTATCCCTTAGGCGTCAATCGCCTGGCGAACAAGGACAAGGGCTCCATATCACGTGACGCTGATGTTCGATAAACCGTTGAGAACCTGCCTCGCTGGCGTGGTGGCTACGGTCGTTCGTTTCGACAATGTGCTCCAGTTCGGGAGCCGTGGAATGAAATGGCTATAAGATGCTTCCATGGTTTCTTAGTCGTGGGTTGGACAATGAGAGTGCCTGATGAACTACTCGAAAATTGGGAAACCCTAGGTTAACTAAGGAATAATATTAATTTTTACTGATGGATAACGAGCTCCAGTAAAAGGAATTTACAATCAGCGTCAGAATGAAAGTCGAGTTCAGGATCATTTTAGTACACTATTCAAACCGCCAGATTGTTTCCGTGTCAACGCGACTTGATGGATCAGGTTTGGGTTGGGGTGGGGGGCGGGGTATAACCACCTGCGAACTATGGGGATTCTCAATAAAACTTGTGCAGTGTTTCGAAGAAAATAACACCACCGTTTTACTGTATTTTGCGAAGATAATTCAGTAAGAACATACTTCGGAAGAGTGAATCCACAACTCAAAAAATGGAAATGACTGTGCTTATGTCAATTTGAAACTCAGAAATTGTTATCCCAGTGCAATAGCAGCGCATAATTAAATGTTATCCCCTGCTGCAGAAAAAGACGAATAAGTATGGCGCTTTAGATGATACATGATCTGCAGCATAAACTGGACACGCAACGAAACAGTGCAGGTGCTGATTTTACTTACTGACAAGTTGGAGTCGATTAGTTTTATTTATGGGTACGCGATGTGTTGAAGTAAACGAAAGTGGGAAATACTTCATTTCAGTTCGTTCTACTGGCAACCAAATCGCGGTTTTCATCTGTAGTGGCGGTCTAGGTTGTAATTTACTGCAAGTAACAAATGGATTCGATTCAAAAGCACATCCCTGGGAAAATTACTTTTGATAGCAGCCTCACAAGTTGTTCTGAAAAACCCTATGCACAGCGTCAAGTATATATATATATATATATATATATATATATATATATATATATATATATATATATATATATATATATATATAACGTAGACCTACCGTGCCAGGTTCAAATGCACTCTGCATTCGAATGTTGCGGCCACGTTTGCGGTGGAGCTTCGTCTAATCCTCTTCTTGGACAGATTCAACGAAAGGTTATCCGACTGATTGACCACTCTTTGTTAGTATCCAGTGTGCATTCAGCAGCCTGATGTCAGTCAATTGCTTTGTTACCCGTCCGATATTGATACTATTATGGCTTTTGTTCTCTGAAGCTTGCCTAGGGAAATCCTGTTCGTAACTTCTTCTTGTCCATTTCACACAGTTATCAAGTTGTAACGAAATATCGCAATTATACCATTCAATCTTTTTTTCTAGGCTGTAAGAGTGTGGAACACTTAATTTCGTATCCCATCCACCTGGAGCTTTTCTCCCTTCATACATACATGTTTCCCCCACATCCCCTATTCACAATATCTTTTCATTTCTTCATACTGTATTTCGCTTTAGGTGTGATATATATGCATATATATTCTGTTAGAACTAACGAAATAAATTAATTCCTGAAACAGGCACTCGAGGTCAGATAAGCTTCCTACAAACAAGACAGCATGTTTTTTTATTAGAAATGGTAACAGCAGCAATTTTTTATCATGGCAGCAGCAAAAACTTACGACCAGGCTTGAGTATCGTTTCACAGAGCTCCTGAAAGGCGGTCATTGCAGCCAGAAGATTTTCGACGCGATAACCGGAGTGAATCAGCTGTCCACGACTTTCATTAACTTTCGTCTCCAAAGCTGTGGCCAACTTCTACAAATAGACACAAAAGAAACAAATCTTAGTCACAAGATTTAATTATTCTCAGCTCTAGATCACACATTACCTCAGTATGACCTTGGCTAGTAGGGTGGGGTGGGTTCTCTCACTGTAATTGTCTGAATACTGGTCACGGTGACATTGCCTGGGTTATTTGCGGCTACGTTTTGCGCATCAGATCCGGAGATGAATACACTTAATTAGTTGCCGGATGACGCTGTAAGGACAGTGAAGAGTCGGCTATCGCCTGCCAATCAGACAAATCAAACATTACGAACTGTGGACACAACGGTGTCAATAGGCAAAGTAAAGAAAGTCGTTTGTTGTTGAGGCCTCCCGTAAAAACATAACCGACGCAACGAATTTATGAGGCATCCTCCAAATTTAGAACAAGACCCCTTGACGCCAGATCAAGGGTCCAGAAAGAGTATAATGGCGCACAACACGGAACGGATACTTACGTCGCCCGCGACGTAGACGTACATAAACGAATCCGATGGAATTTTTAGCAGAGCTGAAAATAAACGTGTAAACATTAGAACTTTAATACAGATGAAAATTAATGATTACGGAATTCGTGATAAAACAAGCTTCTTGAATTAGGAGTGGCAAGAACACATAAGCACCAAATGTCACGTTTGGTACAAAAATGTGGCTAGTTTGATGTCGATGCGAGGAAAGTGTCGTAAAAAGCAACAATCGATGTTTATCGTTCAAACAGCATTGGGCTTCGTAAAGAAAACGTCAAATAAGATCAAAGTAATTCATCAAATAAGAGGAGGGTGGAGACTGAGGAACGTCACTCAAGCCCATTTTTTCCAATACCTCTTGTTCTTAATCTCTTGGACTTTATCGGATGAAAAAATTTTCTTAACTGTTTGGCCATCAGGCGCAATCTCTACTTTCAAAACTGTCCTTGGCTGAACCGGACACGGAAGTAAACACCCACTGACCATGAGGAGCCATCCTGCACAGCGAACATATAATTCCGTACCAAGTGGTCCCACAAGCATCGAGTGCAAAATGATGCTATTGCAACTTAAAGTAATATAAATCATCGTTTCTGTAGAACTACTTCGGTAATAGGTATAGTTTGGTTTCTAGTAGAAGGGCCTTGACTGCCATGACACTTTCCTGCATCAAAAGTGTAACTGTTTGCCAACTAACCACAGCATCTGCGATGAGTGATTTAATATATTCATAATATTACTTGATGTTGTCACTCAATTTATCACTAGTGCACTTTTTATCGTATTTGAAAATAATCCGAACTGCACAGGTGTCTGGTCCTTCGATCTCAAGATTACCTGAACAGATTTTGCATAGAAAACAACCCATTATTGTTCCTGGAGTTAGAATTCTTTTCTTTTTATCGTGAAGAAAGTCAAGCTGACCGAGGAAATAAACTCGGAAACCCAGATGAAGCAGAACTGTTATTGTACTACAGACAATTCCTTTTTATACGAAACACCATCAAAACCTGAGTTACCGCACCAGGTATCGCGGCTTTCTAACGCGAAAAACTGTAAAGACTAGAGTATGGCCACTGAAATCTGGGTGAGTCTAGAATTGATTTAATATTGTTGTGGACTGGGAAGTATGAGCGGATGTGATTCAGTACCTGCATTGAGATGAGAATGTCTAGTGAAGAACCATCACGACTGAATAACAACCATGCAGACTGTACCTTTTACAGACCTGGGTTGGACGTTGTTTGTCTATCAACTAATAAGTAATTCACCATGTGATATCATCGCTCAACTGACTATTAAGAAACCATGGGAGCATTGTACAGCTGTTTCATCCTTGTTAGGAATCACCGGCGACGGATGGGTGCAGCATCGTTTTGTGATGAAGTTCAACAAACCGTTTAGAGCCTGCACGGTAGCGCACTGGCTAGACGTTGGACTCAGAATCGTTCGTCCCAGATTCGGGTGCCCTGGATATACACTGCTCATGATTCCTAACAAGGATGAAACAGCCGTACAGTGCTTCCATGGTTTCTTAATGGTTGGTTGAGCGATGATACCACATGGAGAATTACTTCATCGAAACATTCTATCTCCTACTACTAACACAACAAACATAAACCCTATCTCATTACAACATTTGCACAGTTGCTGAGGTTTGACCATCTCCCTGTCCAACGAATGTGACAATTGAATGCAAATTCAGGTGCAAATCCCAGATCAAATAAATACGGAGTTTGGAAGAAACAACATTCATAAAAGCTTTAAAGGATAAAAAGCGAAATAAAAGTTTTTCCGTCTTAATTCAGTTTCCCCGCTCCCCGACTACTTCTGATGAAAACAAAGAAATTCATCTGTCCATATCCCCGATAATTACAAATGAAAACTCAAAAATTTATTCCGTCGAGACAGTTTGTGTTTGGTTCACATCTGACAACAATCGGTACCATCGTACTGGTAAGGGTTGAGTGCTGCGATCGGTGCATGGGTGACGCTTGGTTTTTCACTGACAGTGAACTTGCCGGATATACTTGATCGATGGGATCCAGATAACAAATAAGTCTTACAAAAAACGCTCCCCAGAACTCAAACAGGTAACATCAGAACTTTATTTCGAATTGAATTGCTAATGACTGCCTCAATATAATCGTACCTTAAATCAAAGCTAATTTTCAACTTAGAAACAGAAAACAATAGCAGTAACTCAGGTGGGCCCATGCAGATGTACAGAAGATTAGAACCGGGCATGTTCAGTAAATCATTCGGCGTATCGGACAGCAATAAGTCATTACAATTTACGCGGAACAGAACCGATAGATAACACCCGGTAGTTCCCTTTTACCAACAAGCTTCAGCTTTGACGTTACCCTATCACTTCACTTTTGGACAGTAAGGTCAATGTCACAAAGAAAAACTGACTACCAAAACCATATTTGGAAAGATATAAACACCAAGATAAAGGCTACACGGACAGGATGAGAAACTATGAGGAGTTCCTCGGTGGGGGGTTAACTTACGTAACACGTGGGAAAGCAGCTCGTCCAATTTCTCCATCAGTGCGAAGAATAACTGCCCTAGTTGGCGCTCCAAAAGTTGCATCTCATAGGATTCTAAGCTGCTGGCATACGATGGATAAGAAATTGTCGGATGTGAGTTCATGACTGACTGAAAATAGAGATGCAATATAAAGCCACCCAAGGTAGAAGTGGAAGTTGGGTTCCGATTGATAGGACTGGGAGAAATCAGTTGTTGAAACTGACCAGCAACCTGCGTTGCATGCCGTAATAATTGTCTATGACGTCTCGTTCGGATATTCTATTTAACAAAAGGAAACAGGAATAATGGTTGTCACAGAAATACCCGACATAATCTCAAATGTTGGATATGAGCAACAGGCCAGTGAATTCGGTAGTAGTGGATCTATGAATATCCTGTTTTTATTTATCAATATTATCCATCGTTGATCGTGAAGTCGTTTGCTTTCACCGCATGACAAAATGCATAATGAAGAAAATACTGATCGAAGTCATAATCAGTCACCATTTTGAGCAATAAGTGCTTGCTGAGTAGAAGCTGCTTTGTAATAATGAAACCTAAATCCGAAGAAATGGATAGAATATAAAGAATAAAAATGACAACCGATCGCGTCAAATGCTCAAACAAACAGCAGAATCGCTGAAGAAAACAATGGAAACACGGTCCAGTCGTTCCATTCGGTTTATTAAGAATCAGCAACTGTATTTACCCACCAAGTTCGGAGTACGTTTCGGAGCCACGATGAACGACGAGTCTGACACCAAAATACGGCTAAGTGCGCTGCCCACCTGAGGAGTTATTAAACACCAACACTACATGATCTGTTAATAACAGTGTTGTTGGTGGATGTGATTCGCCTAGGTTTCGGCTATCAAGTTTTACAACCAATCAACCAATATATGGCGCATTGACTTTTCGATAATCTTGGGTCATTCGGTCATGATGTTTACAAACTCACCACATGAACTACTTCTCTTCGACTAATGGCCTAGAAGGGAAAAAACCCATTAACCATAGACAGTGAAAGAACAGGATCATGAATCATCAAACCCTGGTTTAGATCGACCAGAAATCCCCGTCCATCTGACTCCAAGTCTATAGAGTAAGGAAACAATTTAGTACCTGCTAGGTCTGAATCGCGCCCGTCATAACTGTTTCTAATTAGTAATCACATCAATATTTCGATCAGTCTATAATGAAGTTACTTTTGTTTCAGCAAAATCTGGGCTGAACAGTGCTGTTTTACCGGTTATCAGCAGTCACATGAGGGCGAATTGCGATCAGAAATTTACTAATCAATAGACATAAGCCAATATTTTCCTTATCGATCGAAAACATGATAAATCCATGGTAGGAAGCTCAGGTCGAGACCATGCTACTTCACTGTTCATCAGTGGTCACAAAATCAACTCACGACTGGACGATTAGGAACTGATAGCCAAAGAAATTTTGAGACAGAAGGAACGGCGGAAGATCGATCTAGACCAATCAGCGGCCTACAGACCGGCATAAGCAGGCAAACGCTAAACGCACCTATCAACGTCATCGATCTGGGTTCTCGTCAAGGGGATTTTGGCCAAATAGTATTGAAAACTAAAAAATGAATCTGGCCTACCAGATTCGGGAAAAGCACTGTAACCAGTGATAATCCCGCAAGCTTAGATATGCGTCCGTTCATTCTACCAATGCTCTTAAGCCCTTTAGTAAAAAATGCAATCAAGTGTAATAAAAGTCTGCCACCCCGAGAAGAGTCAAGGATTGGAAACCCAGATTCCCCAGTCATTCGTTGGTAGAGGGTAACTCACCGTCGCTCGGTTTATTACCACGCCTGATGCACTGGGGCCTCATGTGGCTCTATCGCAGTTTAATTTTTAGGGTCGCTGTTTCCGGTTCCCCTCCCCCGGGAAGTGGGGAGTAGCAGCTATAGGGCACGCTTTCCTCAGTGCTCTCATGCATGGAAGAGAAAACCCGGAATTAGGCCAAATTCAACGAAATGCGCAACCCCCTGGGACGATAACCGAAAATGACCGTGAACAATGTGGAAAGGAAGTGTAAAACATCAGAGCAAACGAGAACATTTACAATTTTTACTAGCTGATGAGAATCATCGACCAATGAAAACCGTGTTAGTATATCAAAGAAACGATGCTCACAGCATGTATGTGGTACTTAGTTTGTAAATATAACAATGCTTAGCAAAACCCTGCACTATGGCATGCGAGCAAATCATATGCAAATAAAACAAATGTCTATGCATTCTCACCTACGGCACCAGATTATGCTGAACGAACAATCTGCAAAGTGAATCACGGAAACAATGGAATCCGTCTGGCTCATACCAAGGGTCAAGCAGAATCAAGGTCGACGTGTTTGTATGCATACTCGCAGTACGCGTGCGTCTGTACATAGGGTTACTGGGTCGACCTCTAATCGCAAAGACGCTCGTACGTGGCGGTTGGATCAATTATCATACATTGACAATCACTCACTCATGCCCACCAACGCAGGCAACACCAGCGAATGCAACGACTCATTGATTTACTCCTAAGAGAAAATTCATTTCTTGTCCAAACTGTAGCATGTGAATAGCAAAAAAACTTATTGCCCATGGAGGTCTTTCTTCTGGGATTATCATGATAAGTTGTGCTCTTCAAGGTTAATTTTTGCTAACCATTCGGCTTAATTTCGTAACTAAGATGATTACGGAGATAGCCCTATTTAATGTGACCTGAATATGGTGTCGAAAAAAGTTTCTACGTCAAGGGGTGTCCCGCCGTGTGTACGGAAAGCCTGACTAGCGTTCACCGACTCGAAACGCATTTGACATCGTCGTCGTCGACTCAGAAAAAGTCGTCCCGGACCAAATGAACGACAACACTCGGTAACGGAGCAGTGGTGTCTTCGCAGCTGTATTCGAAAACGAATTGGCTCAACCATCAGCGACAGGCTAGTAGTTATAAAGGTATACGTAGTTTACCGGCCACATTAATTCACTTATTGTATAGCAATAAAAACAACGATATGCAGAGCTCCACTTGAGGGAGAAATTTTGACAAACTGGGTGAAATACCAGTGGTTCCATGGTCTTCGGCAGTGAATCGGACGAGGATTTCATATGATGAATCAGAAATCAAGAAGAAAACCCGCAGCAGCGTCTCTCCCTGTCCTTTCTGGTCATTCGGTAGTTTGATAACGGGAACCCAAAATTGGCTTTAACGGGCGTTACTTTATCTTCATGCATGACGAACTGGCTGTCACTGGTTGGTCTTGCAAACAACGAGCATCTCAGTATCAGCCTGCAAGCCCACGAAGCAAAGATTCCCATTAAGGTAGCCCATGGTAATTCAACATTTCAGTCGAGCATTTTTATGACACTGTTGTAGTAGAAACGGTAGACCCCATACCAGATAGGGTCTACTGTATGTGGGGAAGGGGAAGCGGTAGCAATGACCCTGAAAACTAGAATGCTATAGAACAACAAGGTTTCAACAGGCATGATATCGAGTCGAGTCACAGTGAGTCGCCACCTATCACCATTTATTCCTTGTACCCAGTAAACAGGAGCGAATAAGCCGGCTCACGTTGACTCGAACAATGAGAATGGACAAAGATACAAAAATGAATCAAGAAGAACAACATTAATTGCGTATATGTGACGGACGACGTGAACGGGAAAGACGAAAGCCTTCCCAATACGAAGTTTCGGCTTTTATTTTTATCAACATTCTACCATGTATTTTCGGCTCAAGTGGAGAAAAAATGGGTGTTAACTAAGACGTCCCCGGACCGAGGATATTAGAATCTCTGCTGAAAACGCGACCAGCCCTGACCTGAGGAAGGTGGACTCGTGATCATTCAAAGCGCAGAAGTAACAGTGATGCGAATTTCCGCCTAAATAACATGATCTAAAAACAAATGCCGATTGATTTTGTAGGTTGCAATGAAAGATGGTCTGTATTGCCCGATATTAAATAAGAACATCGTTCAATGTTCCGCTCCACCTACTCAATAGGGCTTTCACAGGTGATGAATGAATCTGAGTATCGGTCATCACATAGCTTGTAATACCACTGATTGGTGCGTGGAAAATCCGAACAGTCCTGCAGACACCTCTTTACCACTTAATCGAAAGTTTTTCAAGAAATTACGTTCACGAGGTCGAAGTCAGAAATATGCGTGTGAAAGAGACTGTTCAGGATTTATAATTTTATCCGAATATCTGAGATGTCTTTCGACATAGTCAAACGTTCCGATCATCCTTGGGGAGGAGCACACTTTTGGTTACTCTGCGTCCCTTCGCGCTGGGGTTGACTGCTCACGACAGGTTGAAATCCGGCCTAGATTTTTCTTTACTTTTTCACCACTTTACGTATGTCATGATTAAAACAGTCCTCGGAGGCTCAATCCATACATACATCGATCGAGCTCCACAAGCACATCACAATGAACGTACATGTAGACGATAAGTGCATTTCTATCAAACAGCAAAATGTGTCTTAAACCAATCAATGAATGTAGATACCAGGCAACCTGAGTGCCTGCCTTGAGAAAACAGGGTGCTGAATAGAGAAGATCGATTTAAATGAAATCATTCCGAAAAACAACCTAAACAAAAAGCGGTCAGAATACCAGCGTATCAGTATTTTACGCGAGCTCCTCGGTAACTGTCATAAGAATGAATGTCAACCAGCTGCTCATTGGGCTGCAATCACTTAATTGGCTAGTTAGGTGGCCGGCGAAACGACGGTCTCGTAACAGGTACTGATTTTGTGGTCCTGGAGTTAGTTAGTGAGTCCAAACAAGCACTGCATAGGAAAGTGAGTGTTAGTGGCAATTAAATCCCCGGCGCCTGCAGATGATTTCTGCTTTTAGCTGACTTCTGATCTGTTTCTGAAAGTCCAAACTGTCAGCTGGTAACCAGCACTCACCGAATAAAGCTTTGATAAACGGTACACGCGTTTACTTCTGCTCGATGAGCTAACTTCTTGTAAATTAAACTCCGTAGAAGACGGCTCTACGTGATCCTCAGTTTCGGCAGTGTTAACATCTAAAAGGGAAAAGGACTGATTACAAAACATGTGAATCTGTCGATAGCAACGTTAATAACCAACAATAAAACGAATATAAAGAAACGGGAAAAGAGTTCCATGGATAAAGGAAACACCCAGCTGTTTTCGTTAGGGTGTTTTAAATATTAATCCTTTTATATGGCACTTCAACAGCGAATGTACGACGGTCGCCACGTTTAGGCTTAACTAGTGTTAAAACTTCAGACTTTTGACGCACTAAATGTCAATTCGCAAGAAGTCCCCAATAAAAAACCAGCATAAGAAAAAAAAACGTTGTCGGATGCATACAAGACGAGTGACATACGATTAGTCCGCAACCTACATCCAGTTTTCACCCGAATGTTCAAAACCAATGGAAACTTATAACTCACCCAGAATTTACACCTATCATACTAATCAAAGAACAGGTTCACTATGGGGGAGAGCTTGTTGAGATGCGGCGTTTCTGATAAGTACGTATCAATCATCAAATCCCTCTACAGTCATATTTCTGGACGAGTAAAAGCCTAGGGCAAGGTTTGTCTCCGTTTGTTGTCTTCATCGGCGATATCTAGGCCTGTTTCAAAGGTAAGACTAACTTTTTCCAGCTTCCAGCAGCTACGGCGCCAAAACAATATTAGCCTGTCTTTGAAAAGTCTAACCTATAACACCACCGTACGTCTCGTGTTGCTGTATGGATGAGAAGCGTGGCCTGAACGAACACAGGACGTCTGTCGCCTGGTTGCGTTCGATGCCTGTGCAATGTTACCCATGCTTGATAGGAGCAACGTATCAGCAACGCTGGAGAGCGACCGAGTCCTTGTTGCAAAAGACCATACTAGAAAACCGTCTCCGATTGTTTACTTATCCACTGATAATGCCTGTTCACCACTTGCCGTTTCGCGCGTTGTTTGGACTCCCTGGACCCCGACAGAAAAAAAGCATGGCGGTCAAGTAATGACATGTCGCGGACGAATGAAAAAGCTAAGAGAATGCCTATCACATCATCATCTTCATCATCACCATCATCATCATCATCATCGTTCAACGTCAAACAACATGCAAGCCTCAATGACCGCTGCCTTCTCCCCATGGTTACATGGTTTTATAAGAGTGAATATCCAAGGGAAACAAAGGGTGGACCTACACAGGCTGGAAGAGATAAGACGCTGTTGCAGCCAACACACGGAACACAGTCTAACTGTACATACGCACTACTTTCAACCATTCTGGTTTGACAGAAAATGACAACACGATTTCCACTGTTCGCGGTTCATTGCCATATGCTTCAGTGAGCTAGTTGAAGGGTCTTTCGGACCCCAACCAAGAAGACGTGAGACAGCTGTTTTACCTAAGTTTGGTGTACATTTTCTCATCCCGCGTTGCCACGTCATCTGTTGGCCTCCGCGTGGCTTCTTTCATTTCTTGGGAGGAACCCAAAATAGGGCACGGTATGGTAGACGAGGGTTTGCCATACGCAACACGACCCACCCAGCGCAGTCCGCTAAGTTTCATATGATGAAACGTGTTATGATATCCGGCACCTAGTGTTAGATTCCTGACTTCTACATTACCCACCCGGTCACTCCATCCAATCCTAGCTATACTGAGTAGATGTCGGTGGTGGAAAACTTCCAACCGACGAACATCTCTGACACACCTACTCCATGTCTCGCAACCGTACAACAGAACTGAACGCACTGCAGCACAGTACACACGATCTTTCAACTGAAGTGAAAAATCAGGCCGACGCCACAAAGTGGTTCAGTCCAGCGTAAGCTGCTTGAGCCTTCGATATACGCGTGTTTACTTCTACTGCCGAGCTACCACCGTTCGACACGCAGCTACCAAGGTATGTAAAACGGTCAAAAATCGGTAGTCGTCGCCCACTCAGTATCAAGTTAGGTACTACTGTCGTTCAGTCCTGTAACAGTAATTTGCACTTTGAAGGTGCAAAGCACAAGCCAGACCGAACAACCAACCTCGAGAATCAGTCTAGTGGGCGTTGTGCATGTTCCGCGGATTTGAACAGGCACACAATGTCGTTTGCGTAATCCAGGTCACATAGCTTCCCTCCACTTCCCAGTTCGATTCCTACATCCCGGAGACCTCCTAAAGCATCTTCCACCACCTCGCCCAAGAGGACGTTGAACAAGAATGGAGAAATGGGACACCCTTGTCGAACGCCGTTAGTCGTTTCGAGTGAACTTGATGGTTTACTGTATACTCTCACGCGACTATAGGTATGTGAGTACAATGCTGGCAACAGGATCACGAACTTCGTTGGCGTCCTTCCGGTTGAGAGCACTGAGTAGTGCTGGTCGGTCCACGGAGTTGAAAGCGCCTTTCAAATCGAGAAAGACTACAATCGTAGGGCGCCTTTGTACGTGGCACGTTTCTAGTAACTGCCGGAGAGTGAATATTTGGTCGGTGCAACCTCGACCTGGACGAAATCCGGCCTGTTGTACGCGAATATTACTCTCGCGAATCGGTGCCAAACGACGCAGCATTATCGAAGCTAACACATTAGTAGCTATCGAATTTCAACTAATCCTATGATGATTGCTACAGTCACTTCGTGTGCTCTTTTTGAAGATGGGTACAATCAGTGACTCACCCCACGATAACGGAACACGTTCCTTGTTTCAAATGTCATGAAGTAAAGAGGTAAGTGAGGTTACTAGAGCTTCCTCACCCAATTTAAAAAGAACTGGGGGGAAAGTTCGTCGGGACCGTCTGCTTTTTCCTTCCTCCGAAGCCAAATATTCGAATGCACCTTCAATTCCGTTTGGGGAGTCGACAGACACCTCCCAAGGATTCGCAGCTCCAAATGTCGGACTAAATACGTTAACTTGTGGCCAGCTAAACTGTTCCTTGAAGTTTTCTGCCCAACGACCAAGCCTTTGTTGTCTACCATAGATGAATCCTCCATTTCTATCGCAAACCACTTCGCTAATCGGAGTTCGCCGCCCACTGCTGTTGCGTATAAGCTTAAACAGTGTTTGACTGTTACCTGAGGCGGCCTCTTCCTTCATCTCTTCGGCCACCTTAACCCACCAGTTTTCACGGTCATTCTTAAGACTTATCTTCAACTGACGCTGCAACTGCAGTTAGGGAGCTGGCGTTTGTGCTCCTTTAGACCCAGCGACCCTTGCGAGGTCCAGTGTCTTTGGTGAACGCTAGATCTAGGATCACAGGCGAAATCTGCCCCAAAATGCATAGCCGGCTTGGTTTGATCTCACTGTTCATCTACATTGCTGCTCGGATAGTTTCTGTTCATAGTTGCTGCGAACAGCTGAATCATACATACGTTCGACAGCCAGTCGGGTTTGTGGCCCACGTCGATGGCCGTTGAGATGTAGCAAAAATTGCATTAAAACAAGCGCATGATCCGATTCGACGCACGTGGTCCAGTACGATCTACAGTTCTGGACAGAACCGCACCAACGGTAGCTAACTGCGATATGGCCGATCTGACTCAGACCACCTGTCGAGTTAGAGCGTCACGTCGCCGTGCGAAGTGAACTGTGTCGGGAATTCGTACTAAATAGAAATAATCGACTGTCTGCACAAAACTGGAGAAGTCTTTCTCCATTATCTGTTCGCCGATCAGGCAAGGCGCACCGCCCACCGAAACGGGCATCCAATACACTCAGTTTTCCAACTTGTGCATTAAAATCACCTGCTACCACTACAGCGTCAGAGCGTTTGCTCTTCCGAACAAGGGTGACGAGGCCCTCGTAAAATTCATCTTTCTCCAAGTCAGTCCTGCAGTCTGTTGGAGGGTATGTCGAGATAAAAAATAAACTGCGCTCAATACTACTATCCTTTCGGACGCCGACTGATCCTTGCAGTCTCAAGGCGCACAAACGACTGTTAACTGGGATCCAGTGTAACGGGGTTGCTTCAGCCTTCTCACTTAACACTATTCCTATACCGCGCTGACCCACAGCTTGGCGCAGTTAGCTGAATTACTCTAATCGAATCATGAATTCGTGTTTCATTCACGCAGCAGACATCAATCAAAAGTGAGTCTATTGTCAGAGCCCAACACGCCTGTGGGCCAGTCTGCATTAAAGTGCACACATTGAAGGAACCGAGATTCAGAGGCTGACGAGGCTTGAGAAAATGTGAGCTAACAGACTGAAAACCACCTACCGCACTACTTGACAACGAAACATTGCGAGTATCGGGCGTGTGATCAGTGAAGACACTATGGATAGGCAGAAAGATCAAAGAGATTGGGTTGGAGACAGAAGAGACAGGTTGAATAAACGAGAGGGAATTCTGAGCAATGGCATACTTATCACTACCCACCCCATTCGATGCAATGGGCAGCGCGGTCCTGATTATCCTGCGCGACGACCGATGCAGTATGGAATTATTTGTAGGCGTGTAACCCATGGGGTTTGATGGACGGGTACTGCTAGGGAGTCCAGCCGCTAAGCAGAAGTACGATTAGGTTTTTTAACCAAAGCCCTTGGTTTTGACAAGAACCTGACCGCAAGGCAGCGGGGCATGGCTGAGTGAAAGCCCATCTACTTGGATAAATTATTCTCCCACTCTTTTTTTCCGACTAAGCCGCTAACTCAGACCAAACCCCGACTGGGAGGACCAGGAGACTACTTCATCAGGCCTCTACCCATTAACCTGTCAGGCATGACTGGATCTTTGGCTTGAGATAAATCATCCTGTATAGCTCGTTGGATCATGGAGGCACGCAAGCTGTCACATCACGTCAGGGTGTAGTCTCGCTGTGACGGGCCCATCACGTGTAAGGCCATCTTATTTGCCAGGATGGAGCAACAAGGATCACGAGGACCGCTGCCTTGTCTCCCTTATGGACACGGCTCGAAAAATAAATCACTGGTGTGAATGTATTCACTTCTACTGTAATCATCAAAATGACAAAAAAGAACAAAAGTACAAACAAAAACCAGGAAAACTAGTTCGTTTGTTTGTTCTGTTTTTCTTCATCATCTTTCACTCTTACTCTATCTGTCCCGATCTTCACCTGCTGTGCAATTTTCTGTTTGGCACACGGCCTGAAACCAGACAAGCGTGAAATATGCTATACCATGCACGAGTCAATTACGTTTTATACTCAACCTACTTTCCCAATGTTAGCAAAGAAAGGGAGCAAATAACTAGTAGCACCAAAGGCGAGTCAAAAAATGTCGGAAGCACTGAAGTGTCCAGCCAAATCTTTATGGTCTTGTAGGCTAGAAGTGCAATCAACAGCGTCGTTTACAAGCAGGAAATCGTTCTGAAACGAAGCTGGAGGGTGACAAACGTATCACATCAGGAAGTATTCATCACCAATATTGGCTGGATGTCACACTCGACGGCGTGTTGGGTTTTTGCATGGCAAGCGATCGTCCCAAAAATATGGCACATCGTAGTATTCTTCTTTAGGTTCGCGAGACCTAGTCTATTTGCTTTGGGGATGTTCGGTAACTTCCTGCTTTTGACCACCAATGTCTTTGAAGCACTGCTCGAGTATAGTGGAAACACCGGATGAGCAATGATGAGGTGTCACCGCGCGTTGGGGTAACCGTTCTATAACGCCTTCAGTGGCTAGGAAAAAATGTGTATGCCTACTCATCGTCTCTCTTTTACTGCTCGTTTTGCACGTGATGGGCAAGACTGGAGGAAGTGACATGGCGATCAGACTATAACTTGGCTCTCGCCTTGGTTGGTGCTTCCCATTTTGTTGGTTACGGCCCAGGAGATGAGGAATGTTGTCGGTTAGGAACTCTGATGGATGAGGCTCAAAACCGAAGTCAGTGGCGCAAATGCTGTAAGCCCTGTGTCTACAACTCGTCCTCATAAAACCACCAAAAGCAAACCAAAAAATACAAAATCTGCGAGGTGAAGACCCATTCATAGATTGTTCTATCGCGCTGTTTGTTTGTTTCCCTCTTATCCACATGCTGCGTTGGCACCATGCTTGTTTTTAAGCTGATGATATATATATATATATATAGCATTCTTGATATAATTCAGCTCAGGATCGAGACGGAAATTCCTTTCTGTAATTCCTTCCCAGTTTATTACGGAAATTTCATGCACTGCCATCCAGATAAACTTGAACACATTTTAAGCGTTCCAAGATCAACTAAACATATAGTATGAATTATTGGCATAACAAATCAGGGAATACAATCATTCTGTCCAATGGCAGATGCTCAGCGTTTTAATCTAAGGACCAGTTGACTTTGTTGATGAATGAATGGCATGTGTTGAACTGCAAAACACAAAATGAACACTTCTAGAAAGGAATGCTCCGACAACATTTAACCGCTTCCTAATTCCCCTATATGTTGTTCAATTCCACACGAACAAAACTGGAAAATCCTTACCAGTGAATCAAAAGCAAATGCACCTCGGATAGGGAGAATTTGGTCGCTGTGGTATTGGAGATATTCCCTCCATCCTAAGAAAGCATCCACTGTTAAGAAACTCCCGTGTGTCCGCAAGGAGCTTCCTGTTTCACTGCACCAGAATTTGGCAATCACGTTTTCCAGAATATGGTGGATTTTACCTAACCTGATGTTTTTCGGATAAAAGTACACTTGAATGGTGGGTATGCTTCGTTTAAAATCCTACGTCGGCTTGGAGCTTGCTTCTATTCAACATAGGTTTCATGTCGTGCCATGCCAATCAAAAGAAGTACTAATTCAATGGATACTGACTTTGAACTCCTAAAGCTTCCCGGAGGATGAAGTAAAAGCAATATTACCTTGGATGTCCTGGGCCCCACATGGAAATGATTAAAATATTACTGGACGATAGTGGTGGGGGGATCCGTAATCCCTGTTTATTGATGCTGGATTCATAGCAATACACGGGCCAAAGTATTGTGAATTAATCTCACACTGTTAGTCCTAACGAGCTCGTGATGCGCTATGGTTGAGATACACACATGGTGGCCAAAATGGGATATCGAATGAATCCCTAACCTATTTGGTCAATAGATAACTAAGAAGCATGCCGCGTATTATCTAAAAAATTCGACAGTTCTTGCTGGATACAAGGGATACAAATTCAAGTATTTGTTTCCCTATGATGCTGCCGATTTTAGCGGAAATCGCTCATATGACACTTGTTGTATGAGTATTAGCAAGACCTGTACCTCACTTGGAAAGCTGCACCATCAATGGAATACCATTCAAAAGGTACTGATTACAGCCAGCACGTCAACATCAGAGAAACTGATTAGCCTGTCATCGTTTCTACAGAACCGTCCTAGATCGAACTTCTCGGCGGCGTGGCATGTCGAGGCAACTTGCACTCATGTTGGAGCGTTCCAATAATCCGCTTTTGGGAGGGCACTTCACTGACGTCGGAAGAATTCCTTAACTCGTACTTCATACTACTACGAGTGGAAGATTTGGGGCGTAGATGACAACCATAGTAAATTTGGCGAGTTTACCTTTGAAATGCCAGTGTGCCAGTGTGATATCGGTTCCCAAGAGAGCAGAACGGAACTGACGTGGTGACCTAAAGCAATTGCTACCTTTTGTTGATCCGGAGCCTTTGGGCCACTGTGGAATAACCCATAATGACTATCTTTGTCGGAAACCTTGTCGTTACGAGGGCATGTACTGCCTAGAGTGATCTCCGGTAGACAGGCAACAGTTACCTGAGAGTTATCCAGCATGCACAGTCACCACCTAACTTTCGATGTTCAAAAGAGTTTTGATGTATTAGCACCCTGTATGGAGGTCTTTCGAAAAAAGGGATCAAGTCTGCATTGTTGACAGCAGCTGGAGGAGCGCAGGGCGCGTCGCTTCCCGGGGATGCCGGAACGAAGATAACAGAGAAAATCGGGTAGTCTGACGGGTATCACCCACTCGTTTGAAAATCCACCATTTTCAGTCAGAACTATCCCATTCCAGATTAACTGCAAAATGCCTGGTTGCAACGACAACCTGCTTATCGATGTATTCTGTTAGATTCTTTTGACTGTTTGAGTTCAAAACTACGATGAATGAGGCCATTTTATTGGTAATTTGTCCCACAATAAAACTGTATAGATTAAGCTGTTCATAAGTATGAAATTGGTTACAGAGTGAGAAACCCGCTTAGTTGCTTACCATCTGACAAAACGGCTGTACTATCCGGCACGGCTCCACATAGGACTTCCTCGATCTTTCGCGATTTGGATACAACAAAAGTCGGATGGGAACACAGAGACGGGACTTCGATAATAAGCAAATATGTACAACTTTCCAATTCATCAACGGAAACGATTTCAGGGGATGACCTTCTACCGCAAGTAAAACGAGCTTCAGCAGTGCGAGGCTTGGCTGTAAGATCGCAAATACTGCCGTTCGTGTATAAATGACGGTGGTACGTTGCATTCTGGTTGATCTGATGATTAACAATAAGATTCATACTTACAAATTCCATCGTTTCATTCCAAATCGTCTCAGATTCAAAGTAACCCAAAGTGGTCTCACTTTGGCGTTGATCTTGCTCATTGTGAAACTGTACAACTGACTTTCTGTAGCACAGTTCATAGGTCCACCAATCTTTCTCCTAAAAGAAATAACATTAGTAAAATTGCCTTACGAAAAAAAGACAATCAGAGCGATTCAGTGGAGATAAGAGGCTGTGCACGTAAGAATTGTTTAACAACGGAGAATAACTTGATAGACTATCGTTTTCCGATGAAGGAATTCTACATGTGAATTTCTGGCCGTACTTCGAGACCATTTCAAAATCTTGCGAAAGACTCTGAAATCTAGTAGACATTAGTTAAGTAATGCGATACTTTGCTCTTTTCGATTGGAGTACTCCTCAATAATACTTCATACTGGACTGTTTGAGTGCCTTCATGGGATTCACGGATTCCAAAACACAAGCAGAAAACGAATAAGAAAGGTACTCTCCCAGAAAGCATGATGAGTTTAACGGTGAGCTGAAACCGTGTGGAAGCAAATGATTACGTTCTCATTACAATAATTTGATATTAAATTTACTATGAGGATTCGTACAGGTAATACAATGGGGCCAATGAACACGGGACAAGCCATCTAATCGTGTTTAAAAATATTTAGGCATCAACCACACACTGGAGTGAGAAATGTCAGCTTGGCACTGAAATATGCAATTCATTCAAAAAATGTCCTGACCATTACCCATATTATCTATCAGTATCTGCAATAAGCGAAATTTAGACCCCCTTAGTGTTAGTGTGCCACAACAGTCTGCCGATACTGAGTGGAGAGGAACTAACGATTGTGGGCCATTTCACTGACCTTGTTAGCTGCATGTCGAACGATAGCGGCTAGGCAGAAGAGGCAAACAGGCGTGCATGCAAGGCTGGAAAGGCGAAGGACTTCTGGCGCAGGCCTGACATTTTACTGAAGTTGAAAGTCGTGTGCACTGTGGCGCAATCAGCTCACCTCCACTATATGGTTGCGAGACATGAAGTATGCGTGTCCGAGATGTTCGTCGCTTGGAGATTTTCGGTCACTGATTTCTACGTACTACGGCTAGGATTGGATGGAGTGACCGGGTGAGTGAGGTGAAGGTTAGTATTCGAATGTTAGGTGCTAATTCTGAGAATACCTTACCTAGACGTATGAAACTTAGTAGACTACGTTGATTGGGTCATATCTTACGCATCGTGAACACTCGTCCACCATTCCGTGCCCTATTCTGCATTCCTCCCATAAATTGGAAGAAACCATGTGTAGGTCGGCAGATGACGCGACGACGTGGAATGAGAAAATGTACGGCGAACTTAGGTAAAACAGATGTCTCACGTCTTTCCGGTTGGGGTTCGAAAGACCCGTCAACTAGCCGACTGGAGACACTGAAGGATATGGCGGTGAATTGTGGACAGTAGTGACCGTGTTGTCATTTCTTATCAAATCAGAATGACTGAAAGTAGTGCGTATGTACAGTTAGACTGTGTTCCATGTGTTGGCTACTGCGGCATTCTTATCTTTCCCAGCCTGTGTAGATCCACTCCCTGTTCCCCTTGTATATTCAATCTTTTTATAGAAACGTGCAACTCTGAGGAAAATTCAGCGGTCAATGAGTCTTGCCTTGGTATACGATGATAGTGTTGTCGATAATGATGACGAAGATAATGACGGGCCTCTTGAAGCCCCGATATATTTCTCAGGATCGAGGCTCACGGCCAATGGTCCCCTGATCATCTTGTGGGACTTTGTACGCTATGTGCACCATATTTATCGTCACGGTTATTTGTCCCTCCACTCTACCAAGCAGCGGGTCCTGTGATCTGTCCCGCACTCCCCTATCACTAACTCAACCCAAGCAGCGCTGCTCAGGCGGACGACTGAGGACTTATAGTCTCTGAAGTGCCCCTTTTTTATTTTTGTGCCCTGGTACTTTCTTTCCAAATAAACTAAGGAAAACTTAGAAGATCCGTGCGCATAAAACTTCTATGGGTAGTTTTAACAACAATCCCAATCACTTCCAGCAAACTCAATTGCTTTTGCAGTAATATATGAAGCCAAGAATCAAGTAAATTCGTCTCCCACGACAAAATGTTAGTTGACTGCAAAGTAGCTAATATCAGTGTGTCAATATCCTGTTGCTTTCGTGCTGGATCCAAAGTGTGCCCACTTGTTTTATTTGAGAATAATTCCCAAACGGGATGAAAATTGTGAAGCGACCCGAAGACGGCCACGTTCGATTATGCAAAATGCTTTACCAACATAAGTGAACAACTCATTAATAATCGAAACTTTGCGTCAGTAAGTCTATTTGCCGTTCGATGACAAAGGGTTGCAAATTTTACCTGTACGCATGCCAAAATATTATTTAATTGAAAAATGCACTCTGGACTGCTCTGCTCGTGGACGGTTGAATTCTTAGCTCAATTGGCACCATCTGGTGTCCGTGTCGATTTAGGTTTCCAGTTCCAGTTAGATCACAGGACTATACGGCGAGATGCCTGATCGTCCAGGTTCTTGCACCGGGAGCTCCTTGGATCTGACAACAGGAGGGTGGAAAACCCTCTTCAGTTCCTATAAGGGAGGAAACAATTAATGAGATGCTTTCCTCTCGATCATCTCCTCAACCTCACAAATCACGCACTGTCCTCTTCAAACACAGCTAGCCATTCATCTTCTAGTCTCCCCTTGAATTCACGCACTGACCCAACCTCGACCACTTCTTCCGGTAACTTATTCCACTCGTGTGGCAAGCGATTTGCTCCTCAACCCGGTGGTTACGTGTTCTTGCGCAATCGTTTTCCCGTTACCTCTATGTGCCGTTCCACCTTATCTGGAATAGGGCACCATGGTGACCCCGTATCTCGGCCAGACCCTAAGTGATCTTGAAGGTCTGTATTAAGTCGCCTCTTTCTCTACGTCTTTCCAAGGAGTATAAGCCAAGCGCCTTCAGCCTCCGTTCATATCCCATGTACCTCAGATGCCCAAACCACCGTGTAAAAACACGTCGAACCTGTTCCAGCATTTCCCTATCACTTACCAAATATGGACTCCATGCCTGGACACAGTATTCCAACTGCGGCCGGACAAATGCCTTGAACAGTGGCAGAAGAACTTTAGACCTAGATCCTACGGTCCTCTTAAGTTGGTGTAAGGCACACTATGCGTTTTTGGCTGCCTTCTGACATTGCAGACTACGTTTGAAGTCTGCACTCACGACTATCCCGAGGTCTGCTGTTTGCTGAGCGTTCCATGGCGACCTGATGACCAGGTGGACCCATGTGGCGAGGGGAATTTCCTTCTCCTTCCATGAGCCGCTGACATTTGCTTGAGTTCAACGGAAGATCCCAGCTGACCGACCACCAGCAAATTTTATCCAGATCCCTCTGCACGGCTTCACTGATTGCTTTCCCTAATAGTTTGAAGTCATCAGCAAACATCAGATACGGATTTTCCAATCCATTAGCTATATCGTTGACACACATCAGGAAGAGCAGTGGCCCTAAGACAGACCCCAGAGGCATCCCGCTGTGCAACAATCCCCTGTCCGATAGACACCCCTCAACTCTCACTCTGAAAGACCGGCCCTTTAGACATTGTGCTATCCAGTCACTCACCTTTGCATCAAATCCAAAAGCCCTCAGTTTCTAGTCAAGAAGCCTGTGGTTCACGGAGTCAAAGGCCTTCTGAAAGTCCAGGTAGCGGACTTCTACCCTTTCGTCCCTGACAATTCTACCTGTTACTTTGTCCAGAAAGCTTTTGAGGTTTCTCAGACAGGAACGTTTGTGCCAAAAACCGTGCTGCTTTATCACCATTAACGGGTTAGCCTCCAGGTGATTGACAATCCTGTCACGAAGGATGCTTTCAAGAGTTTTCAGCATGATGCATGCCAAGCTTACCGGCCTATAGCTACTGCAGTTGTCCCTGTCCCGTTCGATTATGCAAAATGCTTTACCAACATAAATGAACAACTCATTAATAATCGAAACTTTGCATTAGGAATTCTATTTGCCGTTCGATGACAAAAGATTGCAAATTTTACCTGTCCGCATGCCAAAATATTAATTAATTGAAAAATATACTCTGGACTGCTCCGCTCGTGGACGGTTGAATTCTTAGCTAAATTAGCACCACCTATAGGTAGTGTCCGTGTCTATTTAGGTTTAGCGCATGACAATCGAAACCCTTTTTTCAATAAACGTCCCATTTACTTAAATACCATTTCCCCGGATTTCGAGGAAACGCTGGAACATACGGCAATATATCGCCGCATGCATACCGTATGCGTACAGTTATCACCGACCTTGGGTAGCTAAGTCTTGTTCTCCCTTGTGCGCATTGGAAACTCTAACAGTACTAAGTCGCGTCCAACCGGATGTTTTGGCATAACTGATGCTAAAAAACGTGGTACGTCATAAAACCTCTCATTCCTTCGCAAAGTGTGGTTGTCGCTAACGCTGCGCTATGCATTTCTACAGAAAACTTGGGGCAAGTCCATTAAGATGGGGCGCCCAGTGACCATTGTCCAAACTGGAGATGCTCCTGAAGTATGTCAATTCAACCCAGTTTCGCGTTTTCCCGAAGGGAGAGTCAGGATTTCCCAATAAAAGTCGAAATAACCTTATTGTACCCCATGAGGCGGCCGACAGACTGTCCCCAAACTACGAATGAAGGTCAGCTTTCCAGTCGCAGTTCCAGGCACATTACAGGACTGCACGGCGAGATACCTGATTGTCCAGGTTCTTGCACTGGTAGCTCCCTGGGTCAGACGAGGCCTTGACAGCAGGAGGGTTGAAGCGTTCCTCAGTTCATATAAGGAAGGAAAACAATTAATGAGATGCCTACCTCTCCACCATCTCTTCAAATGTACAATTCACACATTGTCCTCTCCAAACACAGCTAGCCATGCATTGTCTTGTCTCCCTTTGAACTTACTCATTGGTGTCACCTCAACCACTTCCTCCAGTAGCTTATTCCAGAAGTTCACTACTCGAATGGCAAACGATTTGGTTCTCAAACCGGTGATTACATGTTGTCGCACAATTGTTTTCCCGTCCCCTCTTAGTGCATCGTCCCCTCTTATAAAGAATAGGGTTCCCCGGTGTCCCCGTGCCCCGTACAGACCCTTAATGGTCTTGAAGGCCTGCATGAAGCCATCTTTTCCTCTGCGTCTTTCCAAAGAGAACATGCCGAGTACTCTCAGCCTCTACTCATGACCCTTGTGCGGCAAATGCCCAAGCCGCTTTTTTAAACATGCCGAATCTGCTCCAGCATTTTTACAACTCTTACCAAATGCGGTCTCATTACCTGGACGCAAAACTCTAAGTGCGGTTGGACAGATGCCCTGGACAGCGGCCAACTTTGGACCTCCTAGATCCTGTGCTGCTCCTAAGTTTGCGCCAGGCACACCGTGCGTTCTTGGCTGCTTTCTGAGATTGTAGACTAAGTTTGCGGCCCACAGTCACTTGCATCCCGATGCCCCTTGCTTGCCGTGGCTTTTTCACCGTGACCTGACGCCCAGTAGGACCAACGTGGCGAGCGGGAGTATCCCCTCATTCCATGCACCACTTGCACTTACTGAAGTTCATCGGAAGATCCCATCTGACCGGCCACTGGCCACGCTGTTTGCTAACCCTAATAATTTCTTTTCATCTGCGAACATGAACACGTAGATTCCAGTCCGTTGGGAATTTCACTACCATGCGTCACGAAGAGCGCTGGTCCCAGAGTAAAACCATGAGGCCCCCCGTTGTGCAGCCGTCAAGTGTCTGGAAAACAACCCTCGACTGAACGCGAAAGAACTACCCTTCAGTTACTGTGGTATCTGGATGTTTACCTTGGATTATGTGCCAGAGGAATTCACTCTCTGATCAAGAAGCTTGTAGTTATCGGATCGAAAGACTTGGAAATCAAGATGCCAGGCTTCTACTGTTTCTCCCATGTCCATCCTACCTGTTACTTCATACAGAAAGCTAGTCAAGTTGGTGGGGCACGAAATTTTGCACCAGAATCTATGGTGACCTACCATCGCTAGCTTCTTAGTCTCCGCGTGGTTGACCTTCAAGATGCGCCGGGCACTAGCAAGGGTTTCGGCAGGATGAATGCCAGACTCGACAGTCTATAGCGGCCTGTGTGCCATCAAGATTGGCTGAAAATTCGTCTCCCCTCTTCTCTTCGTTCCTCTCTCGATACCTGACTCTTCTCTCTCAAACTGCTCGCAGCGACACTGATTTTAGTAGCTGTTTATTTTCGGTCTGATGTATTGCTCTTCCTTCACTCGCCCCTGTGCTCGTTATTTGGGATTATTTTATGGATACTTGGTGCAGTTACGAGTCACTTGACTTGGGGCGGCTTGTTTTGTCACAGGCCACTTTCGTGTTATCACTCACGTTGGTCGACTGTAGACGCTCCATTCGGTTAGAGGTTTCTGGCTGTCACGCCCAGGCAAGCGTCGTTGGATCCGATCAAACGTACAGAACTTCTCATATTTGACTGAGCCACGGGACAGGTACCTTCTATTTAGTTCCTTCCATCAATTGTTCATTTTTACGGAGATTTCGCCCTGTTTTTGTCTGCTTTTTGGCTGGATAGTGACTGATGCTCATTGTCAAAGGTGTGCACATAATTTCAAACTGATGAATAGTAACGTATAACTTGCGGAGCAATCTTGTTCCCCCTTGGGCTTCGTATCAGTGTAGGTTGCGCGTTGTCTTCAGGCTTCGGGGTGCTATCCAGATCGTGGGAAATTTATTTTTTACGAATCCCATTGTAAATCGCCGATCGACTTCACCCAGATCAAGACTTGAACGTTTGGTCATAACATGGTTGCTCCTGCTTTTTGTTTCTTCAAAGTGAATGCCCCTATATCTTCCGATGCTTCGTTGATCACCAAGTCAAGGGCCGAATGCGCTTGGCCGAATCTTCATCGAAAGACTTGTTTGACGATTAGAACGATTCCGCTTCATTGCCCTAATTTCAATAGTTGATTTCCAATTTTGTCTACTGGGACTATCTCTTAAACGCAGTTGACCTCAGGGACATCAAACCCCCAGTACGAAAAAATTGCCCTCGGAAGCCACGACCACACATATAAAATGGAGCAGTTCCAGGTCCTCCGTCGTTGTCGGCCTCGGGCTTTAAAATCATCCATAACTGAAATCCGGGTGTTGTCAGTCGCAACGTTGACTTCCAGAGCTCGTCTATTTGGGGCACCCGGCTAACAGTTTTCCTTTGCATTGTGCTCTTCAGCCACTAGGATCAACGTCCCGTCTCCCATTCGTTCATTTTCTCTATCCATTCTAACGGATGACTATTCCCAATCCATTCTTCCGTTGCCTTATTTCCTCGGCTGCAGCCAGGTCTCAGTGAAAGCTGTTTCGTCTCATCCAGACTCATGAATTGTAGCTCCGGCCATTTATTAATCGCTTTCTGCATTCGTTCGGGTCACCCATTACTCACACTTATCGTCCTTTCAGCAGCTGAACGGACGAGCGTGTCAGATGCTCGGGGCTTACTCCTGAGACCTTCGTCCATTTTTTCGTGTGGCATTCTGGAGTCCCACCCCACCACCGATCTTACAGCATCCTTTTCCCGCTTCATGCGGTGTATGATAGTCACGGGTGTCGGTTACGAACTTAGCTTCTCAAATTGCGGCCGCCCACTGCTTTCACTCCCAGCCCCATTGCTCGCGGTGACCTTCACTTGACCTCTCTTGCCCAACTAGTGGATTCACAATTCGGAAGTTTGTATCTACACAGTATTGAATCCCGGAGTTTCGCTCTTGGCATATCTAAATTTCAAGCTGCTGATGGTACTGTCATCCGGTTCCGTGGAAATTTCCATCCCGGTGATCTTTTTATTCAATCAGCTGCCGCCATGTATGTGTCCTGATGCCTTAGATTTGCAAACTCCACCACTCTCGACCATAGATCTCTTCTTCCCAATTCGCTACCTTCGTGCCAACTTCTCGTCCGAAGCACTTGCTAGTAGCTACATGTTTCGGCGGTTTCACCATTGAAAGCAGATTAACTGCATATTATCTTACCGCCCTTTCCCTCTGCTTCCCTTCCATCTTACCGAGCTCTGGGGTCTCATGGACAACGGCACTCTAATTCCTACCCAAGCTGGTGTTGTTAAATTCCAGTGGTGTATTTGTCGCCTGGGTTAGTCTATGTAGCGCCTGCTCTACTTCTGCAGCCTTGTGCGCCTTTCCGGATGCCCTTTTTCTGAGTTGGTGATATCTTTCACTGGTCGGCTTCATATGTTTGCGCGAATACGCCCGCTCTTCGTGGGGCCATTTACCGCTTCAGTTCCATTTATGTTTGGCCTTTATCTTTTGACTCTTATCCACACTTATACAAAACTGCCATTTTAGCGCCATTATTGCGTGTATTCTCCAAAGGTTCCACTACCTTCTGCCAAATTTCGCCCTCGGGGATTGCGCCAGCATGTCCTCCCTTCCGTCAATGCCACATCACCTTCCTCCTTGCGGACAAATAGCCTCACCCTCTGTCCTTTGGTAACTTTGTGCAATTTGTGTCTCCAAGTCTCTTTTCCACCTGTCTTCCACCTGCCCCAATTTTTGTCGTTCACTTATCTTACTATTGCAAACAGTGGCCCTTCATACGAATTTACGAAAGCTTGGCAATCCCAGCAGGGCCTGTCGTATTCGCGGTATAAATCGTAGATGCCCTTTCCTACTCCCCGCCACATGGGCAATGGAAGAGGTTTTTGCACGCGCATCATTTTATCCCTGTTACCAATCTACCTTTAGGGCCCACAGGCTTCTCATAATTTCCGTCCGGTTTAGGGCGTCCATCTGCACCTCTGGCCTGCATTAACTTACGACTCGTTTTATCCACCAAATATAAGCAGCCTCGAGTCACCCAAGTTGGAACCAAAGTAACTGACTCCTGCTACCACCTGGCTCCAGTTGAGGGGAATGATCGCTCGAACGTGAAAAAATATTTGGCCACTCGAGTTGTACATGCCTTTCATGGGTCTTCTAGGATGCCCCGCTTAACTACGTGCGTTAGCCGATTCCGCAGTCTTGAACTTGCTGGGCTGGATTGTCGGGCCTCGCCGCGATTTTGCCTTATGGAGCGCAAAAACCACGAAATTTCGTACCGACAGTTTGATGCTATAAACTCTCTTCCCTTTGTTTCAGTAAGTTGTGGTGACAAAGAGAAAATTCCGGATAATAGAGAAGGTCAGCGCAGAAGTTCGGTAGACTTGGTCACAACTTCTGAATAAAAACGTAAATTCGTCATATTGTGGCAATTGTAAAATGCTTTATTCCACCAGTCCCATCTTCTCCCTCCTGACTGGCAAAAACTTGTGCCACCCCTCAAAATAAAATCACAGCACTCGAAAGAAACAAGGGAAATTTTCTAGAGATTTGGGCATTGACGGACCTATTATACCGGCAGAAAAGGGTAACCCAAAAGATGATTATTTTGCCAAGATCACTTGATTCCAGGGTCAAGATGGGATCCGAAAGAACAGTTCGAGACTGAATTTGGTCGCGCCGGGGAAGTTCTTCGCGGAAGTAAATGACGCTCGGTGGGGGAATCAGGTGCAACGATGTGCAGTCTGTTAGCCTGGAGGGGAAAAATGGACGCATTCATAGGTTGAGCTTACGAATGCGTCAACGTATCGAGAGGTGGAGAAAAGCTTAAAGCCTTCAGGAAAACCAAGATTCTTTTGGACGCTTTAGGACAACGACTGAAATACCACAGCAGTAAATATGATTATACATTCTATTGGCCAGTAAACAACTTTGGAGCCACCTGAGGCACTCTGGTGCAGCCTCACGTTGGCCTGCGTAGTCAAGCAACCGTGGATACTGACGAAGAAAACAGCAGTAAAATCAAACCATTCGTTGTAGGTGATTAGACTGAAAACCTCCTACCGATCGTTGATTTTGTTTGTGTAGTTTGCGTCAAAGGCAATTTAGCACTTGCTGGTAACCAAAGGCTTCTCGTCATCATGAGTGACCGGACTAATTATAAGTCGAACAATGTAACAATCTACAAGGTCAGCAAAGCCGGGCCTTCCATGGAGTGTACTTTGTCAATGACCGCTGGTTCACAGCAAAGCAGCTATGGCATATTGAAGGACAGATCAATGCCAGTGACCTCAAACCCAACGGCGATCTTTTTATTCGGCTGATCAACCATCTGCCTATGTCCAGAAAAAGGCTGACAGACGAAAACAAGTCTCCCCTTCGTGTTTCATCAAGTGGCCCCTAGACGAATACTCCAGTCGCTTGGTCCCATACAAAGTCTCAGTTTTGGGAGTGGATTGGGCTCTATTCTGTCTCTTACCGCATCCGCAAATCCAAAACTAAAGTTTGCTTTGTCAGAGCCAAACCTATGCTTTCTCAAATCGATCGACACTTTCCATACATTTTCAGGGTGAGGCGGACAAGAGCCGCGTTTCTAAAGCTTTATGAGGGAGATGTTATTTCGACAACGCACCTCTGTGAAGCAGCCTAAACGTTTAGGTCTCGCTCAGAGAGAATCTTCCATCCAACCCAGACGCCCTCACCCTCTTCTGTAGTTGTTGGAGCAATTAAGATCATGAGCTTTGATCGGCAGCAGGTGAAGAAAAATCTAAATCAACCAGACGTATCCGGCTGGATGGGCTCTTACAAAGTCCATCGTGAAGAAAGTCTTATCATTTTGGGAGACCACTCTACGGATCTCTTCTAACTCAAGTTCATTCCCATCCTCCTGGAAGTCAGCGATAACAACCCTATCTTGGAGAACAGAGATCGTCGTTAACCATCAGGCCAACAGAAAGCTGATTGAGGTTTTTGAGCGCATTGCGAATCAAACCAAACTGTCTGTTCTTTTCACCAACAAGCTGGTCCCTTATAGCCGGAAAGTCTTTTCTCCGGGCAGATCATGGACCACAAGCATGTCCCACATCCTAAACAACGTTACCCAGGCGCACGACGATGGATTAGTTTCACTCGTTACCGTATTCGATTTTACCAAGGCTTCACATGGTATTCCCCCATCTTCCCTCTTCACAAGCTATGATTATAACACATTTAGAACTTTTCCCTAGCCAAAACAATTAGCCAAATATTTTGGACACCTCATTTGGACCCACTCCCGGCGTGACAATTCTACTGATTTTCTGCCTGAGATTTGATTGTGACACTCACAGCTCTGACTCAACGTTCAGTCAAACGCAATCAGCGCTATCCATCTATTTGTCTCATTTCACGAGTAACTGCACCTAGGGGACTGTCGATTCGTTTTCTCGTTTATCAGTCCCGTCAATTATCCACACTTTCCTGTCCCCCAGAATCAACACGACACTTGGGCCGCTGGATGGTTTTGTCTTATCCTTGCATTTCTGAAGTTGCCGATCATCCTTCGCAGTGGCCGTCGGAATTAGTTTGGTTTTACAGTCGCGATGAATTACGTATCGGTTAAAAACGGTTTTTGATTTAGGTAGAGCTCTCGTTCTTTGCACAAATCATCAGAGTGTTTTGTTCTATTGGACTATTTCGACTAGCCCTTGTCTGTCACTAAACTAGTATTGGTGCAATCTCAATTTAGACACTAGCTTACTAGGTTGATTAAAGACTCCTCTCCCAGTTTCCTCTATGCGATTTGACACAACTACTTGCACCCTCATGTATGTCCTTTATCACACGACTATACAGCTATGCACATCGTCCCACTTTGTCGAAATGGCGGTCTCTAGGCCTAAACGTGCCAAGCTCAAAGCTGCTAGACGCATCGCGTCCATACTGTCACAATCCATTCGTCGGCCTTCAGCTTGCACTGTTAGGGGTCATAAAAGTTTTCGTGCGGATCAATAAAAGTACGAAAGGTGGAGCAAACGATTCACGAAATAAACAGAAATATTTTATTGATAGAACCAGTGATCATAAAGCTGCTTCCTTACACTTAACTAGCTAAAAAGCACGAAAACCCAACACACGAACATCTTGCCGGTGTCTGTTGGGCTATCGACTCAATATCATCAGAAATTAAGCAGCAAAATCTAAGATCGTCTAATACTGTGTTTCATAATATCCGTGACCGCATTTCACTAGACTGGTTCAAAAACATTGTCCTTTCAGCCTGCAATATGACAGGACACCCTCGTCATTGTTTAAGACCACGTAAACGAATGGTAATCAGATCGTATCCAGTATTGTTTCAGTTCCTTAGCCCCGATGCTGCAAAGCAATTTTTTGGAGTGAATCTAAGACAGCCTCATCTACCCCGTTCAGGTCACTCAAACTTGCCCCGGGAAAACCCCTTATTCAAAGGAAGGCCCCCAGAATGCTTGCAAGTGCGAACCCCAAAAGGTTCCACCAAAGCTAAAGTTCACCAAACCATCCGGCATGGCTAGCAGCTTAGTATCCAGAACGGTCCTTGCGGCCCAACCACAACCACAGGCAAGTGCTGACTAAGACAGCCCATCACCATCTCCCTTGCCATGGCCCTCCCGGAAGCGCCTACATATAACCCCCTCTCTCACGACTTTCGCCATAGGCCACAATAACCTGTTCTGTCCTAGCGAAGCTAAAATGTCTAGCACCAATCGAGTCTTGCCCTGCCCCATCCAGAGCCTTAAAACACTGGTCACTGATGGTACACCTGCGTCTACATGGTGAACAAGCAATACACTACTCCCCAGTGGAACAACGCCAGTGTTGCTAGCTCAGCGACTAAATCACTCCGACCCCTCCTTATTTCATCCCTTTGTTAGCCCTATCAACTCAGCATCTCAACTGCCTGGTTCTAATTGCACCCACTTTCACTGCCTGCCTCTCGTTTCACGGGGACCGAAAGGTGACTGCCGAGAGAGTTTCCAAGCCGGAAGAAAGCCACAGACTTGCATCACAGACCTAAAAGACATATCAGTGCGACAGCTGCTCCCTGCCAAAGTCCTTCGCAATTGCGTCAGATTTTCCAGGACAGCCGTCTATGGCCTTTATAAAGTATACATTCACCGTCATATTGGTATTACTACCGATCTCCGCTTACCATCATCTCAGCCTAAACGCGAGGACTGCATATCATCCCACTAGTGTCTTTTATTCGACCACACCTACCCAGCCAGAAAAAGCCCTCTTCCTACCACCTTCTGGCCCACCACCGCCACCTCATTATTTCTACCCAAACCCACTCCCTTTCTGTCTTCCTCCACACTATTCACCCCGGTACTTCGGGTTCCCCCATAATATTATAATGAAGAACGCTATATGCCGTCATTCTTCTTTCCCTCCACCTTCTGCCGTTCGTCATTCAACTTCCAATAAAAAAGAATTAATAACATGCGCTTGCCCAAATATTCCCGTTATGATTGCCTTTCCATGCACCGCTCCTTTATCCTTGCAACCCCACCACTCAGGCCCGCTCGACTGCAACATAGCCCTCTCTTTTTTGCTAATAACCTGTCATTCCATCCCATTTGAAAGGCATTGCTGCACCTACCAACCCGGATGTTATCTTCATCAGAGTTCCGGCTTACCGAGGACACACCTGATAGTGTAACTTCTCTTGTGGGCTACCAATCCTTTAGAGGTACTGGAAGGGGGCGCCGTGAGGGCGGTTGCCTTACCTGTGTAAGGCAGGGCCGTCTCCGTTTTTACGCATCCTACGCTCGAACGGATCCAAGAATAGGCATGGCTCAATATCAAGGTGTCGCTCTGTTATCCATACCGTCTCTGTATGACTCCCTCCATCTCATATTGAAGTTGTGCTACCAATCTTAGCGGACTCATTTGACTACCTTGATTCCCTTCCATTAACATCGAAAATCATTGCCGGAGACTTCAATCTCCCTGGCGTATCCTGGTCCACAATTACGGCTCCCACCCACATCATGAGGGTTGAGTGGAGCATGTAGCGCCATCCACCAGAAGTAATAATATGTTGGATCTCATCTTTACACATACTGATCACCACATCTTGGGTTACTTCGGAAACAAGTTTCCAGGGAGCGACCACACGATAGTGCACGGTGGAATCCATGTACATGCTCCCCTAACCATCCTATTGGCATAATTTGCCCACAACATCTTAACTGGCAGTACGTTCCCTTTCTTTTACGCCAACGTGAATGGGAAAACTTTATAGGGACTGACCCAAGGAGGGATGCAGATAAATTTTAACGCACCATGGCCGGCTACATCTCAAAACTGATCATTATAGAATCCTGGTGGTTCCGACGCATCAGAGAAATCCTGGCATTCTTAAACAATATTATTGCGAAAGACAGCTGATTCTCTGCACCTCATATTAGAAACCCACTCAGAAACTCTCTCCGAAATGCGGATTTCACTATAACTCTCTCTGTTCAAAAGACTTCCGTTAGAGCCAACTTCTTTAATGTTAGATATTCGTTATTGTAGACTTTAAATAATACTGTCTCTACGAGCATGGAGTGCCACCTGGTATCTTCTCCTCCCTTAGTAACCGTTTCCACCTACCATACCTGCTGGCCCGAACCATTTTTTCTTTTCAACCACCATCCATACATCTTGGTTTGCATCATGCGTTCTAGTAATTTCCTTCTCTGAGCTGCTCGTAAAATTTATCGCTTCTTAATCCGCAGCTGGCAGCTAGGTCAGACCGGTGACCGTCATTTTTCTCTTTCTTCCAGGCCGTATATTTCTGCTTGGATGGAACCACTTACCTCACCCCCGGGATCCCGCGATATCAGCTAGCCTGCGTTTATCCAAGAAAAAGCGATGTCTCCCTTGACCTGTGCATGCCATATTTGAAGCCCTTCCTCCATAACACCAACACACCGGCGTTACCACAGTAATGCAGAGCGCGGTCATATCCACCGCTTTGGCCGGCACACATTAGGCGAGCAGCTTGGCTGCAGCCTTGCTCGGGTGCAGCTAGGTTTGCAAATTACCCTTCTTGCGTTCACCCTCAAACGATGTTTTTAAGCTTAGGTGGCTAGCACTCCGTCAACTCCACCCACTAGCACTGCAGTGGTAAACAGACCTTTAGCTACTTCGTTCATGTGCACTATATTGTGCTGGCCACCTCTTGATGCTTCCCAAAATTCTTTTGCCAAACACACAAAACGGACATCACTTTTATTGTCATCTGATATAAACTGGCTTCCACAGTGCATCTTAGCATCCAAAAACATCTGAGGACCGTCAATTTTCGTCGACCTATATTCTTGTTTGCGAAATTTGGTGATAGACCGGTGCTCCTGGCAACTGTTCTCCACAGGAGTCCACCAGACTTTGCCTCATTTGATTCCGGTTCTAACTCTTCTTTTCCGACATCTCCTTTCCCTCTGGACCAAGCTGAAATTCATGAAGTCAACGTCGCTCAAAACAAACCTCATGGATTAGTTTTACGACTACGCAATTACCTTACAGTGTCACCGTTTTCCTTGCTCAACGGACCGCTTCCAGATTTTTGCGTTTTATACTGCCTCATATAATATCCATTCTGGTTTTGACTCATCTCCATCCCGTTATCACATCCATATTCATCTTCACCTTTACCATATAAACCTCTTGATTTTCAAGGATCCTGGCCAACTGGCGGCGACAGCCACTAACGTCCAGCCAAATTTTGCGTCCGCGATACGCACTTTTGATGCATTCAAACAGTATTGCCCGCAGTGCGGACTGGTAATCAGCCACAGAAAATTCTTGGCGAATCATTACTCGAAGCCCCATGCCCAGCAAATCACATTGCCTGTTATGATCTAGTGTGCGGGAACAAATTGCATTGCGTGTCTGGTTTCTGTTTTGCGTGTCTGCAACGTGCCTTCCTTGCACAATTTGGAGCTTGCCTTGCGCATGCCTCCCGTATGTCGAGAAATATACACTAACCAACGAACTTCTCCAAACACTGAAGGTTTTTCTAACCCCTCTTCTCTTTCTATTTATATTATTCTTATTGACTTTGCATCATTCCTGTAAAAATTTGCTCTAGCCTTGCGCACACCTTTCGTAAATCGAGAAATATAAATTATTAATGATAATAATAAACAGCAACAAGACTTCACAACTTGCTTCCTTGAAATTCAAATATGCTAATTTGCAACGGCATCGTTCATTGCCACATGACTTTTTCAAGTTTATTCTGTTGTACCATCTGTCTGACACTATCTCCCACCTAAGTGAATCTTTCTTTCGGAATAAAGAAGCTAGGGCGCTGAGGTAAAAAATTCACCCCTTAATACTTTCAAAACTGTATGAATTAAGATCCCGTGATCGCAAGCCTTCAGTGAACCTCCTTGTTTTGCCTATTGGTGAGACTGCAACAACTTCAAAAGATATAGCTCAGGCGTTCAATTAATATTTCGCCTCCTCCATGGCCCCAGCCGCAGCCACCGACCCACCCGATCTACAGAATAAGAATAACTCCAACCTATCTGCTGTGTTGTTTGACACTGAGACTACGGCACGATATTTAGCCAGTTTCAAACCAGGGATTCACCAAGGCCCTGAAGGCATTCCTCCAACAGCTGTTCCTATTTGCAGCCTTGACCTACCCTTGCTACTGCTCAACCCCTTTACATTTTCAGTTAATTCTGCCATAGTTCTGGTCAACTGGAAGCACTCTGTAATAACCCTCAGCCATGAGAAGGGCCTTCGCATGATCTGTCCAACTACCGTCCCTTTCTTGTTTGCTGGTGACAAAATAGTTTACCCTCTTAAGTCGAATGAAGTTGGTACTGCAGTTAGAGACATTTGTGCAGATTCTTCCGTTTTGGACGATTGCTGTACCTTATGGATGATGAGTCTCTGCTGACAAGAGCGAAATAATCCCATATAGTTGTACACCACCGAAGTATTCAACTTTGTTACGCGGATCTCCTGTTGCATTTGAACCCACACTTCGTGACCTTGATCCCAACTACTAACCCTCTCTAAATTACTCAGGACATGTAGTTACTCATTTGGCAAGAACCAGGCGAAATCTAAGCCTGATTTTTCGCACAGTGTAACTATTCGACAGCATCCTCAGCATTTATAAAACACACGTTCGACCACTCCTTCAGTTTAGCACTTCGATATACTCTGGCTTAGAGAAGTCGGATGGGATTTCCATTGAAAGTTTCAAAGACGCTGCACCAAGCAAGCGATGGGCTAGCCGATGAGTCTGAATTAATAGGAACGTTGTCTAGCCCTCACTTGTGAGCTGCTTTGTCTACGGCGACTGAAAATTGGCCAGGCTTTTCTGCATAACCCGGTGAATAGGTGCTGCTTCTCCACCGACCCACCTATATTCTCCCCTACCTGCCCTTACCCTCTCCATCACAGGTGTCTAGCTATCCATAGAGAAATAACCAAATCCTCTTTGAGGTCGCATTTCTTTCTTGTATTTTATGCCAAGCTTTGGAATAAACTTCCCATTAGCATTCTGTGCAAACAGAACCAATCCAATTTTAAGGCTGCCTTAAATACTTGCCTCGGTCTCACCCAGTCATCTCAATTGACCAAAACCTGTCTCGGAAGTGCGTGCCTTTAATTCAGCCATCGATTTTTAAATACGCATCGTATCCGCCCATTTTCAATAAGCCTGCACTATCCATAGCACCCCATCTGAAGTCGCTGGAGAACCTAATATACTAACCTAATATGGACAACACCGAAGATTAACCCTCTAATCGCTGAATAAATGGAATATTCGTAACCCTTTGAAGGGGAGATTTACACTTGGCATACCACTATGCCCAACGCTTCCCGAGTGGCGGACGCGCAAATGCTATGGATGTCTCCCTAGCTTCCCCATTCACCCCCATGCTTCTCGGCTTTTTGTTCATCTATTTACATTTTGTTTTTCACCCACCGCAACCCAAAAGCTGGAATACATTCCAGACTGCCGTTTCCTCCATTTTTTCACTGTCTAGACCCTTCGCATTTTCGAACAATGCATCATTACTTTTATTAAATAAATTAACAGAAGTAGGCTAAGCTATGCGTTATCCAACTTTTGCTTCTATTCTTAACACATCAGCCCCATAAATTCTCCATTTACAGTTTCGCTCTCTACATTAGGTCAGCAGCGCAGATCATGTTGGCCGTGACAACTGTAGCTTCGGAGTAGCTACCGGCTGCCTGTAACTGAATAAATTTGCGTCATAATGGCAACCTGGTCCAACGTACCATATATCCCTATATACATTCTGATTTTCGTTATTCACGTTTCCTCTGTAGCGTCCACGTAAATTTTGATCTTGCCTTGCGCATGGTTGTCGCAAAACCAGAAATACAATATTATTATTCGTGTTACTATGTGGGATATCGGGTCAAACGTTAGTAATTCTTTTCCCCCTGCCCACGAGGCTTATCGTTACTATTAATGCGGGATCCTGCCTGTCTGTAACATCTTGCAGTCATGAATGAGTCCGCCTTTGGATATCCTATTTTGGTAGTCTTAGGTTCAGCAAAGATACCGCAGTGAAATTGCTACGCAGCACAAGATTCTGGGCCTCTGGTTTTCAAAGTCCTTGTTCTTCTTATATCATTATTATAAAGCTAGCAGCTCCGAATGTTACATGCCCAACACACTAACACACTTTCACCTTTATCTTCAGGGGAGAATTTACCACACTTTGTGTTACTTACATCTGACCCATGCATGAGCAAAGCAGTCAGGTAGCACAGACGGGTCTGATCAGTTTACAGGATTTACTAAAACAAGTTCCAAGAAAGTTCATGGTGCTGGTCGGTGGATTCTCGGATCTGCTGTGTTCACCGGAAATGACGAGCCTGAACCCCTAGACAATAGGAACACGGGGGACCTAAACAGATTTGTTTTTGATATTCAGCTTTTTCTCATCTAGCTCACTGGCCAAATCTACATAAGAAAAAGCCGTGAAAACTTACCACCAGCACAGTGTTCTGATGGAAATGTCTGCCTAAAAAGGTAGTTTTTGTTCACCGTGCTGGCACCTTCAGTTTGAAGATACCTTAGTATCTGGGACTGAAGCAAGGCCCCGATACTTCATCTGTAAACACATTCCTGTCCATACCCGGACAATTTTACTGCATATTCTTGAACCGCGAAAGAGACAAAGGGGCCGATGTGAAATAAAAAACCTAATGGGTTTTCTTCTGCCCTCATACTACACTTGCGCGTCTACCAAGAGTTGGTTCCGCACAGCTTCTGCACTTGCCTTGTGCTACCTTCCTGATGTTGAGTGCTATTTTATGCAGAACAGCCGAGCAGCATCTGTCCGGAAACTATGCTGTAAAGTGCGCCGTGCTGGCGTTCGATCTATATTGTCCGCTCCTTACTCATATCTAGACGATTCCCACGGATAAGACGGTACATGACCGGGAACCATTGAGCTTGCAAGCCCCATTCATGGGCAATAATTCAGGATCTCAAGAACTCACAGGCGGGAAGAACTGGCCAGGGAAGGTTTCCAAATCTCTGTGACCTGGCTGAGAATACCGGCTTGTCGCCACTCAAAGGAACGTAATGGAGGAGCTGAACGTCCGATGAAATGCATGGCTGGGGAGCATTCGTTGGTAAATATATTTGTAGACAGCAAAACAATTAACACAATACGTTCTTATGCATTCAGGTCATGCAGGTAACTCCACAAATGTGCTTTCATCAGAATCCATAAGGTTAACTGCATGGAAATGAATTTAGCGGTTTACCTTTTGCTTTCGGTTTCCATTAAACTTTTTCTAATTTGCCAAGTAACTTTAATACCTATTTTCTTGGGACCCGCATAAACCTGCAGCCTGCTCCTTCACAGTAAGATTGGCTCTCGTTTCCGCTCTTTGTGGAAGCTTATCTGAGGTACTCTTGTGCTTGTTTTCATTAACGTGTTTATCCAGTTTCGCAGAATTTACTAGTAAATCGTGCCTTGATTTTGGGACTCGACTTTGGCTGCGTACTACTAGAAATCTGACTACATCAGGTGCCATTATCATTAGCTGTGGGTGTAAATAGTTGCACCGTGAAGTGGAAGCAGATGGGTGGAATTTGCAAGTAGTTGAATAAAATCGTTTAGTCTGCGGTGAAAAAGAAAGGCCTCGGAATTTTGCTTTATTGAACTCCGACGATAATCGAGTTCCGTGGGGCCCAGAGAGGAGGTCAATGCTCCATAAACCTCGGATATTCGGGGGGAACTAGTAGCACGCGGTAGTGGAAAAAGAAAACTATGTGAAGCCGGAAACCTAAAAATTTCGGGGAATACATAGACGCAAAATGATGATTAGCCAGTGGAAATGACGGATGTTTGAAAGAAAGGCATGGGGTTCCTAAGCGGTTTCTGTGAACACTCCCTGGACCGTATGAAACCGAAATGTTGGGTAAGATAAGCCCATTGTTTCCACATTTTCGAGTAGTTCGGAACAACCAGATAGAGCCTGATAGGCACCAAAACACTGAAAGATCATCGTGAATGCTGCTGCTGCAAGAATTTAGGATGAAGTCGAATTATTTTAACGCTAATATTGCTAAATCCAGAGGTTTCTAAGTTGCAGCTTTGCGTTGATCCTGTGCAGTTCAACTCGGTGGGCGGATGGAACTCTCCAACAATGCTGACGATAAAAGAATTGAGCGATGATCTTCAAGTAATGAACGATTTATAAACTTAGGATGAAGTTGCCGGCCACTGGATGTGTTGCATCTGAGACTTCTTTTAGCTGCCTAATAGTAACTGTGGTCGTTATCGGCTCCAGAGAAGAACCAAAAGAAGGAGGGAGTTTTCTGGTATTTGTCCCACCTGGTGTTACTGTGAGAAAAGAGACCAAAATAGAAAACATATGACGAGGTCTATTTTGAGCTATGCCCAATTCCAATGCATTGAATCTCGAGGAAAGGGCTTTAATAAAATGAACTGAGTTGCAAACGACCGAGTTAGGCGTATTTTGGGAATGGAGTTTCTGCCGAAAGTCATAAAGAATTGAGAAGAGGAAGCATAAGACCGTCAGGATCATTATTCAGTATTTGAATAGCATGATAGCAACTCGTATCATCTAGCGGCTTATGTAAGCGAACATGTTTAATTGATAAAAAACGTCAGCATTTGTATTGAATGACAGTGTGCTCGCTAGATGTGCTTTGGGAAGCCAGGGGCGGGGCAAAAACTAAGGATTAAATTGGTGAAGCAAACGTGGAAATTCTGATACGCTACTACTCTAGATGGACTCACAGTGTAAACCAGATGCGTATCTACTAAACAAACCCAGTTTTGAGTTTCCTTTTTACAGGGTCAAGTCTGGGCTGATAGCATACATATTCAATGTTGACGGAGGCAGGAGCATATCAGCAAGACCGTGGAAGATCAAACGTTGTGCCATCACCGTGTACGAACTCCACTGCCGAGGGTTTCTGCGCCAGCCCGACTTAAATGGTAGGAAGTTCGGAGTGCGCCGTACAACCAAAGTGCAAGCAATTAGCCGGTTGCTCCCAATAATAATTTACAGTCAAGTATAAACTTAGATTTTATGTCTATTCAAGGACACAAAGAGACTGACCCGAATATAGCCTTCTTTATGCTTCGGTAAACAAAAATGGTGTAGTATGGCCAGCTTTGCACTTTATGGAGGGGACATGGTCAGCTTATAGTGGAAAAATTCACGGCTGAAGAACCACAGCCAAAGTAAGCCATCCCCGTTCGCTTGACGAAATAAAGCCCTGAGGGTGTATTACAGATCACGGGGGAAAGGGTCCACACCATTGAGTTGGGGCAGGGAATATGCTGTTTCTCATTGCCAAGATCATTTCAGATATATCACCATCCAAATAATCTGAAATTGAAAGGGGTTTTCCTCTCAAGCAAAAGAACCCAAGGGTAAGCAAATGTGTACAGAGTTGCTCCATAATCCTTGCAAAAAGAGGGCGCAGCAACATAATTGAGGGAAGAAAATTCTTCATATCCTCACACTTTAATTGACGTTTCATATCATCTAGCGCCAGGTCTGTCATAGAAAAATGTCTTTTGATTTCACTTTGCAGGAGCAGCATGGTGCTTCCTCCTGGAAGCTTCCACAGCTGGGTTTGTTCCGGCCATTCCAAGCAACATCAATGTGGTTGAAAGGTGTCAGCCATTTACTTCTGTTGTTCTTCCAATATTCCCATCTGTTGCATTGTCGGTAGTCTGAAATGGACGGAAGCACTTCAGAGGGAATAAAAAGAGACTGCCGTTTTCTTAATACGAACTGCGATATCATCAGTTTCCCTTTTGGTTTCCCCTTATAGAGCACACGATAATTGGTAATACATTTTCACGCCAATTAAGTGGAAAGGGTTAGTTGTTCTTGGCGTCTCACTGTGTTACCTGGGTAGTACAAGTATCTCGGTATATAATTCTTACACTCGCTGTTTTGAGCTGAAAGGAATATGCAAAGGCCTATGACAATACACCTGCGGCAACCAAGATGGCTAGCAGTTCTGCCTAATGAGAGTTCAAATGGTTAGCAGCGGCAGACGCTCGTAAAAGCAACGTGAAAACTATACCTGGTAGGCCCATTAGACTGGTCTAATTTTCGACATCTAACGCCACGCTTCCCGACCACGATCTCCTCGAAAACTGCACAATGAAAGGCTATTAGTTTTTCCTTCTTCAGCGACGTCTGTGCTGTTTCATGATGAATCCCAGGAGAGAAATTTGCCAATATCAGTGAGTTTGTGAAAAACGGTCACTCACGTCCAAATAAATAACACGGGAAACTATCAACAGTCATCTATATATTTAAACGCAGAAATCGTAGATGCACACAAAACTACCATATATTGCGAAAGATAACAGACAACAAAGTCGGTAATTGCTAGACAATATAGACTGGTTATCCTGATGCACTAATCGTCACTGCAGTAGTTGTTTTTTTAGTGAAACAGTTGCATAGTGGATTTAAAAAGAAAAAAGCTTTTATTTATTGTAGCGCCTTGATTCAGCTCTAGTAGTGCAGGTATGAAACGCGCTTGCATAATCCCACCGCGTTACAGAGCAAACCTTCGCGGCACATAACGGGAAATAACTCATCGTAAACAACAAGGTATACAAAACTGACGGTCAACTTAGTGATCCCGACTCATTTAAGGTGTCTTTGTTTAGCACTAAGTCAACGACGAAAACCCTTTGAATATTACGTTAGATAATATTGCACTAAATTTAGGAAGCACCTTGAGAATTTTGTTAACCTTAGACAGTTTTTTCCTAATCAGAATCTATAGGCTGTAGACGGTATGCACCGTGGCACGAAGGCGGCAAAGCGCTGTCAAGGAGTCTTCTAGGCGAAACCCATCTGCGACTTCCCGAGCTACCAATGAACTGTGCAACAACCAAAAATGGAACTCAATTGATTGGCAAGGAAAAGGACTAGATTCCGCAGACTGGTTGATTGCTGGTGCGTTGCTGACGCCTTACCCGGATATTTCTCAGCTATCGTTAAGCACACCCGCCGGTGCCATCACGATTTACATCCACGGAACAAACGAAGGAGAATGAGCATAAGAAGACTTATATTTAACGTTAGAAGGCAGAATCTACAAAAGAGGCAATGCAAAGGCAGTATGGTGACAACAAAATATGAATGAAGGTAATTTTTTGAAGACGTCTAAAACGGGGCAATTCACAAATGTCGAAGGCGGAGTTTACTTATGTGCATGAATATTGGCCCTTTGCATCTCAAGGCAATGTGATGTTTACTGAGGACAGAGGAAGTGGCGGAAGACCACGAATAATAATGATAATATTTACTTCTCGTGGAATACCAAGACACCCGCAGTATGCATATTCATGACGCGCGGTGACAGTGGCAAAAGGAAAAATGATTTCACTTTCAAAGAGTAAAGTACACACTAAATTAAAAGTAATGCATACAATTGGTCATATTTGAATTAAAAGACCACAAAAGATGACGATTATTCCCGCGGCCGATTTGAGTTTGAAAGAGAATATGTTATTGTTGCTGTTGCTGGATTCGTTGTGCATGGAGTAGGCCGTCATGTGCACTTCGGCAGACCGGATTGGTCGTCAGCGCTACAAGTATACCACTTCATGTGGGAGATTTTTGACTGATGGCGATGAAACATAACAGATGACAGAATGGAAAACGCATAGCAAGGAGAGAGATGCACGAAATCAAGGGAACCGAAATTCAGAGGCGAATTCTTGTGGAAGTTATGTTTTCGTGACCAGTATAGCAGTCAAAAACTCGGCATAAAAGCCTAATTTTGGAAACGCGGTTGATTATGCGACGTAGAGGCGGCGGCACCGCTTTGAAATTGTGTAATGATAAGTTCATTGGACTCATGAGGTATGATGCGAGTAATTACATTCTTGCGACCAGCTACTGATTAGGAAGCGACCATTTGTGCAAGCAACTCATAAGAGAAATAGCGATTTTGTACAGTGCATGCCAAAAATATCAAGGCTGTGGCTGATTGTTTTCAGGGGGCTCTGTAAATAAGGCTTTCATGGTGATGGTTTTCGAACTAACCAAGTATTTGAGGTAAACTGAGCTTTGAAACCGTGGAGCATCCTATAAACTGCTTAAGTTTCGACGTTGTTAACATTTCATACTTTCTGTTTCCTCGCTCACGTGGTGTGAGCAACTCTCGTTCCATGTGTTTACCTTATGAAAATATCAGCGAATTTCCTGTTTCATTGATTTTCTGTTCCTTCATGCTACTCAGCTGAGGCTCGCCAAGCTTACTGTTTTGGGTTTTACATTAGCTGTTCCGGGTGCATAGTTAATTAGTTACAAATAAAGGTCTGGCATAAAGGCTGTCTGGAACCATCTGCGAATGTGACGAAAGAACAGCATAGATCAGTCAATGATTCGTAGGGCGTCAATGACTTCGTCCCATCGAGTAGACGTATGGGAACGGGAGACATTATGGTCGGTAGATATAAATGGAGAAGGTTTGTCAAGAAAGGATAGCTGCAAGTGATCCTCGTTTGGTCACGCTTGGGCAAGGGTTTATAAAGTGAGTGCTTAATATTACGGATATTATGCGTAAATCCAGGTCTAATGTGTTATGAAGCCTTATGTTTGTGGTCACATGTGGAGTCCACCCGTCAATGTGCATTTCGAAATCGAAGTCAAGTTGGGTTGGTAGGGCAGATAAGGAAGACCAGCAGGTTTTAGATGCATTGAAGTTACTTAATATCATCTTAGGACTGGAGTGAAGACGGTATACATCACAATTATTCCAGTTTGATGGCTAAAATTTCCAATAAATATTGAATGAAAGATCGAAAAATTGAACAATGGGACCAGACGCTGTCAGGGATGAAATCGAGTAGAGAAAGTTGAAGAGTGAAATCTACGTAGAGCTGCTTTACGTAGACCAGGCAACAGCCCCTACGATTTGATCTAGCGGTTTGATGACAATCATATCCCGCCAAAGCCAACGGATATTCAGGGTTATAGTTGGTAAATCAGGATTAGGTTATCATGATGTCTCGAGCGCTGTTGGTTGCTGGCTATCTTAGCTACCTTATTTTTTAGTTTGAGGGTGGCCGTCCAGGAGGATTAGGGAGACTTCATCACACTTTTTGGGGTTGTGGAAAAGAAGACGTGGGTTCTGCAATCAGCACCGGAGGCTTCAGGGCTTCGTAGAGTGCAGAGGTGTGGTGGGAGGATAAATCTAGTCGACCAGAATGTTTTTGTAGCGCAGGGAATGTCTAACCCAGATTTGTTGATAGAAGCACCGGATAAGGGAAAAAGATTAAAAATTAATAAACACCGTTTGAAACGAGTTCGGTAAGAAGGATTTAGTATAACTGGGGCTGAGATGGTGTAAGATGGATTGTTGATGCCGTTATCAGTGCGGGACCGCTAATCTGTTGGAATTGTAAGAGGCCTTACATAATGGGCAAAAAATCCAGATATCAAGTGCGTGCTATGCTTGAAACCCTAAGGAGTGAGGAGAACGTTGTCTGGTGTGAGAAGAATTTGGGTGCCGGAGAAGAAAGCGTTCAGATAGGTGTAGAATCAGAATAAACCTGCGATTACCCATAATTTGCCAGTTGACGCGGAGGAACCTGAAATGCCATGGAAAATTACTTCCACTCATCAATTAATTTTAGTGGCCCAAAACTTGCTGGTCGGTATCTACTGCTGCCGATAATCACTCATAGGCGGAATTCCAGGCTTCCTTCAACCCTTTCGGTCTAGACGTATTGGAAGATGACCGGCATACAAAAACCACACAAATGATGCTGATATCATCTATCAACCTCAGCAATGCAGCAATCAGGTTTTCATAAGGATGACATTGTCAGTCAAATTTCAGACAATTTCTGTTGTCTGCATATACAGTCTTAACCAGTAGAGACCTGCAATATATTGACTCCATTGTTAACTCTTTCCAATTCAGATCACACCATCCATCGCTGGCTAAGCTAATGGCTCATGACTTTAGTATTCGTAACCTATGGTGGTCAACTCTTCTGTTAATTTATGGCAAAAATTCATCACATATATATGTCTTGGAAAATGATCCCAGCAGATTACATAATCTATCAAAAGCAGAGATATTTTCCAGTTATTTCTTTCCCCAATACCACTGAAGTCAGTAGTGAAGTAAAAGAAACCATCAAGGGGGAGGACCACAAAGTCGCACCGGTCACTTTTAAACTGCTCTGCAAACCCTGCTCCATAAAAACTCAAAATCAAGTGCCCTCTTTGCGTCAAATGGGAATCACCCCAGCCATAATTGGCTCCTTAAACTGGGGCAACTTCGTTATTGCACCCAAACCTCAAACGACTGACTCTAAATAACAGATCTCTTCCTGCCTTCAGAAATTCACCTTACCTGGCGGCCAACAACTCAGGTTCGGACATTATCGGCATATGGCCACGGAGCGCGTAATCACTGGCCTCATTACAAGCTTTACCTAGTTGGGGGATTTCCTCTTGTCTTACACGTTCAACGGCTAGTTAAAACGCTCAGTAGCAACAAAACGGTAATTCAATAAGCCAAACGTGATGCACCAACTAAATATATTGGGAGGCATCGCCAAACCATTCTCAGTGAAGTCCGCATAAATTCCTGGAGAGTTACCAGAATTTACGACCGTCGGTGCTTCTGAAAGCGGAAGCCTTAAAAACCATCACGTTTTTACAATGATTATTTCGTTTTTCCTTATTGCCTGGGACAAAGACCCTTCCCTTTAGTAACTTTCATAACATGCGCACTTTCTTCTATCGAATTTTCAAGGGCCTGCTTCAGTAAACACCAGCGCAGTAGAACCCATCTATTTGATGGGCTCAATGGCATCCTCAAAGCACTCATTCCCTCATACGACCCCGAAACCTGTGTTTACTTTCCAACCTATTCATCCTATCAAAGGCGAATAGCACGGTTTCCAGTCATTGAACTGCTTCAGTAATCAGTTTCTTATATAAAACTAAAGGCTACCACCAGGAAATTAAAACTACTGGCCCATTGAATACTCCTTCGGAGTCAGCAAGGCAGTTGCAAGAATCTTCAGGACCTAAGTACAGGACTATCTCACTTCATGCAACCTGGCCCATGATGGATATCAGGGGTTTATTAAACGGAGACCCTGAGCTGCTTGTCAATGAAACTTTATTAATGGCTTTATTTTGTTTGCAATAAAGACAGGTCAGGTAATGTCGTGTCCTGATATGACAATTGCAGCCTATATTCATCTTATCTTCAAAGTATGCTCTACTTGGATCACCGATCCCCTTATTTCCCCTTTTCCTCCGCATCTGACGGGTGGCTCTCAACTAACTGGAGTCGACAACCAGTTGCCACTTCCCAACCGCTAAACGGCGACCCTATTCGGGGCATCTTTCCGGGACCATTGGTCTCTGTCATGTCCGTTGCCAACATATTTTTCTCCATAGGCTATCTTTTCCAGCTTTGTCGACGATATTGGAATAATCTACATGCGCTGTCCCCCAGATCTACCTGTCAAAGTCAGTCACACGCAATTTGACCTGAATTCGATCAGCCCATGTTTTACATCTTGACCCATGTGACCTCCTGTCGCTACCAGCACCATGATGCTGTTCCCGTATTTTCAACCTCCTGTCAAGTGCACCTTGGAACGCCACACAACCTCGATAGGCCTTCTAGCGGAAGAAATTAATTTAAACAATTTTCTGTCCCATAGGTTCTTCAAACAAGCATTTTATCTAATATCAAGAGAAGAATGTTGGTTACTCCACTCGGATATCTCTGTATCAATTTAAAGGGCAGCACGATTCCAGCTTACCCATGATAAACCCTCTCGGGATTCGGCGCTTACTATCTCCAATATAAGGACCTGGGCTTAAGTAGACAGCGGAAATACTCAGCCCATTTCACCAAAAACTGCCGGATGTATGTGCGCCCTTTTCTTAGCACAGGTGGCGCGGACCATTCTAACTGACCCCGTAGTGACTTCACCGACCAATGCTCAATTTATTCTTTAGAAAACGATTAATTACGCAGTAGTAACCTCCCCCGGAATGAACGTGGCTAATATCTCTTCTTGTCCAGCTCTTTGCCTGTTTCCTCACAAATCACCCCTAAGGGCCAATTATCGAACAGTTTACGACAAGATTATGAAACGGGTTCCACCTGAATTTCCATTTCCCGCACTCTTTTGCTAAATCCCAAAGGATAAACAAATTCCTCAAAGTTCACAGAGCCAATGATTTGAGAGATACATCTTTCTCTGAGGATGCCACATACAAAGAAGTACTTCATTTCTGAAGTTAGTTATTTTTTATCGCATCCCTCCACCCGCTTAAGCCCGTGAATCTCCATCCGCTGAATAATAATTTAGGGCTAATACTTTTGTCGGGCTATGCACTTCATGGTCTAGGAATTCGTCAACAATGCAAATAGGCTTATCACCCGTTTGCCGCTAGCAGGATGCTGCACGGAGCAGTCTTCAGGAGTTTCGTTGGAGCCACATCACTCGGAAATTTTCCCTATAGAAATTCAGAATATATCTCCAGTGAAGCTACTCCCGGGTTCCCATCGTCTTCTTCGGTACTCTATTTCAGGATGTCTACTATTCGGAACAAATTGATCCAGGCTTCGTAGCCATCGACGGGGCGGGCACCTGCTGTTACCTCACCCTAGTTTGTTCATCTTCACTTTGGATGTTCTGTCATTTGACCGTCTTACCTACACTGTACTGTCAAGCTGATCTGTCCAGTACGGGGTATAGAGTTGGCGTCTTTTGCCAGGGACACAGGGGCCTGGCAGTCTGGCTGAAGCCATGTGCAAGTGCAGCTAAGTTAGCGTGTCATACTTCCTGCATTTAACTCATTTATTTTGTATTTTGGGTGTCCACCATTCGGTCAGCTCCATCAGCTGGCACCGTTGTGGTTAGTACCCTTTTAGCCCTTTCATGCACACACGCCCCTATGCACCGGCATTCTCCTACCCCATCCTAAAACCCCTTTCATTATATCTAACAAATCTACCTGCTCAATGAAACTTCATTTTTATCTGAACTACTCTGGCCTTATACTTACATCTCAGTACTTCACTTCTTTTTTGGGAGTAAGCTCTCTTGCCCTCCGGGCCGTTATTATTATCAATCAACTTGCTTCCGCGGTAACCATTGCTTTGGCTACTTATTGTTCTTCATCATGGGGTGAACAAACGTTTAGTTCCAACTACTTTCTCATTGTACCTCGCCTGGATTTTGCATAATCATGCTGATTTGTAGCAACCATCGTAGGCCTTTCTACCATGTTCCTCACTGGACCATAACTGCTAATTATTCATTCCAGTCTACCGTCATCGCTTAATATGAAGACTTTTCCGTCTTTGCAAAACTGTCACTGTGCGCGATATGCATAGGACGACCTATAGCTTTCGCAACAAAACCGGATGCCTGAACTTCATTCAATTTTTTGCGCATTACTGAACAACAAAGAAGACTTTCAGCCAAACTGCTCCTTTTGTTTTCCTTGTAGATTCTCCAACTTCTTGCCTGTACCAAGGTAAAATATACGGCATCCCTAGCTTAGTCCACCTGGAAGGCTGATAAGTAAACTGTTACGTCGTTGCTTTATCTAGCAAGCAGCGGGCATAATGCGTCGCGTTCATTTTTACTGGGAAATCAGCCGTTATCTGAGATCATCCAGGAAGGTATCTTCAGAAAATAAATTAGTAATGAAACGGTGAAACGCTGGATTACTTTTTTGTTCAACAACATAGTCGGCGCTCCAGCAGACTGTTCAATCCTTTGCGGAAATTTATTCTTGGCTTTGTCAAAATCTGATCTTGGAGCGAACGTTGCTACTCCTCTGTTCCCTTTCAAAAACCAGGGATTTCAGTTGCAAAGACGAAAGTTACCACGTAAATGAATACCTGATTTACTTTGAGGCTGCACATGCAATACTAATGTGTGCAGATATCTTATAAAACACCTTAGAGGCCGGTGTGCGTTACCCAGCTAGGCACAGGTGCAGTTGCTAATGACTAAAGCAAGCTAATACCACAGAAGAGAGAAAGAAACCCGCAGGATTAGGTTCCCCTCAGGATCCATCTTTAATAGGCCTAGTTTTTACGCATGGCACTCCTAATGTTTAGGTTCCAGTGCTGAAACCTTTCCCTGGGAGTGACCAAAAGATGGTCGCGTGTAGCCTCCATCTCCGTAACAAACCTTCATCACCTATGTGTACCCACCATGCTTTATCTTCCTATATATCAACTCGTCGGGACAAAATTCCTGACGCTCTGTGAACGCTTGACTGGTCCAGCTTCCTTTCATCGGCTAACCCGCAGAAAGCGGCAGACGACA
>LUCM01004925.1:0-15544 GCA_008360955.1 Fasciolopsis buskii
ATATATATATATACGTATATGCATACAGTACTAGGTTTGCAAATTTTTACATATTCATTGATTTACAAAATCACCCATCCACAATATACTGGCCTAGAAAAGAGAATCGAAATGAGATGGTTCCGACTTTTTCCCGACAATCTTCTCGCAAATCGACCAAACTGTACAGGTGGAGCAGCTCACATTTTCCCCGAGTATTTACGCAGCACTGGACGTAATTGAATGCAAAATTAAACAAACCAGTTTAACTGCATCTGTGTTGTCGACACTAGACTAGAGCACGTTTGAGGCAAGCAAATTGCTGTTGAGCATACTGAATTGCATGACTCGTTTTGTTAACGGGTTAGCTTGGAAAAACTAGAATGGTGTGAACACGAGACTCGGTTTGCTCCTGCACATCTGTCTGTCCTGTCCACGGCGGACGTTATTTGCTATCAGTTTCGGGGGTCCGATTTAGGTCTGAAAACACAAATAATCTTTTCCTTATTCTCAGTCTGTTTGCTATCGATTAGACTTATTGTACACGTTTCTGTTTAGTAGTTATGCAAGCCGCCTTCACACACTTTCTGTTGTGGGTAAAAGTTGAGTTTTAACTTGGCGAAATGAAACAATCAGCCTTCGGTTTGGCCAGTTCAGTGATATGCCAAAAAACGTGGAATGCTCTCAACTAATTAGAATGCAGTAATGTTCTAATTTAAGAATTTAATACTGTAACAGCCGGTTTGTATAATCCGGGTTCAGTACATATATGCTTCTATTTTGTAAATAACCTTCATGCCCGAAGAACCTCCTTTTGAAAATAATCTGTCATCTAACACAAATAGGAGGACAATTATAAGATATCATCTGATATATTTCAAAAAGCGCTTAAATTACCGAACTTGGAAATCGATAGCCCAGTCCTGATCCGAACCCAAGCACGGACGCCAACCACGGTGTAGTCTCCTGTGTGTTTCTTCATTTCAACGTCAAGGCAACGCCGAATTGAGTTCCTATTCGATTCCCCTCCTAAGAGCATGCCGTTTCCCTCTTTGGAACTTGGAGCAATTTTGTCATCTATAGCCGTAGCTATTGGGGAATTAAGTAATGCCCACGGGTTTGGGTCCAGGTGCATGAGTCGCCTTCAGGAACAGTCTAGTAGATAAGATCAGTGCTAACTGAAAGCGGACGATAGAATAAGTTGACCTTTTACATTTGCGTAAGTTGACTGAAACCGTTAGCCTTGTAATTATTTCAAATTTTAGGTGTTAGTAGCACCAACTTGCAACGTTGATTTCCGTCAGCCGAACTATGCGAAAGAGTTGCCTAATATCATATTGATAGTTAGAGGTATTCATCCTAGATGCTTTACAATCTTATGTACACCGTGGACAGAGTTGTCAGCCTTTACACGATTTTCTATTTGCCGAATTTCGGGTGGCAAATGTTCCCGTACTGTCAGTCGAAATGATGACGGAGCACGGCAGCAATGCAATCAGGACTGGTAATGAAGTGTTCAAAACCGGGACGCCAACCATGGCGATCAGAATCTCGTGAATGTCTCCACAGGTGTTAACAACGATCTGATAAAAAGCGAAATCGAAGTTTTAATGATTTGCCCAGGTCCATCATCAGTAGCACGAACCACAATGAATGGACTTATTCTGAGCTAATCTTGTAAAGATGTAGACTGTGTTTAACAAAACCGACCGATCGTTCTGTTCGTTCCCATAGCCATAGAAATAAAGCATTCACTGTGGACGGTTGCAACAAAATCCGTTGCCTTGTTCGGAAAATATTAGATGATCAACCAGTGATATTCTTCTGCTAAAAAAACGAAGGCGAGCTCTAACCACCGGATTTTACACCAGAATCACATTACATGGTGAAGTCGGGTCTCCGTACAATTTGTTACTTGAAAAATGTCGTCAATGATAAGTCGTTTAAATTCACAGTCCAAAGAAGTTCAGATTTCATTATGCAGGATTAAATATTAGCTGTTCCTGGCTTGGAAATTTACATCGGGCACTTCAATTACTTTGTCGAGATAGAACGGGTACCAGTCAGATATTTAGCTAATGAAATCTGTTTTACACATCTGAACATCCAAGCCTTATTGTAACAGCAGTTCCAGTGGTCATACCAACTGAATTTTTCGCAAGGGGTTTCGTTTCACTACAGATTCATTCATGATTGCGCTGTACTTTAATGGATGGATACATTGTAATTGAGGCCAATCTAGTTTCCCGGTGTGAATGGGTGTCTGAGTTTTGTGTTTCCTGGCATGTTTATTAGTGGGAGAAATAAACACATGCTTTATTATGCCTGAAATGTGAATGCAAGGCAGGAACCCGGTCGTTTTGAAAGTACTCGTTAAGAGAAACTCTTGCTATGTGATTCGGATATATATATATTCATATGATTCTGCCCACTGCAAACTGATTTTGGCATTTCTTCTAATGAAATCATAACTTGATTGAGTAATCGACTGACTGATTGATACTTTACTGTATGATAGGAAATCGGATCAAGCGCTTTTAATATGCGAATGATGGAACTTTTTAGTTTTAAATCAGCTGTTGATGACTAATGCTCAGAAGATAGGACGTTGTTGGGAAGATTCAGGCAGGAAATCTTAGTTCCCACCGTTTTTGGACGAGTCAGAAAGACAATATTAAAATGCCCGTTGTCTAGATCAAACTTGCTTAATAATGCTCAAGAGTGAAATGAAAACGAACTGATTGGGAATGGAGCTGCATGGATCAAACTGTGGCTTCACCCTTATGGACAGACATTTTGACTGAACACAGTTCCAAAGGAAAAGAATTTACTGTGAGCACATTCAATCGAGAGAAAAGTCCCCATGTTTAAAAAATCAATTCTTAAGTCATTATTCTTTGATAACGTTTCACAAGTCAAAGTTGGATCAAAGGTGATCAAAATTAGGTTCCGGAATGCTTTGAAATGCAACAATTGTTTGAACCCCAGTCTTCGCAGGAAACTACCAAAACTGAAAATTTTGATCGGACATTTTCATGTCAACACCTCTGTATGTGCCAGTTGTTCAATGCATATTCTTAAAGTTTCGATCGTGAGCAGTGATTCCTGATTGGTGACGAAATACCATCTACGATCTGCCTTCAGAGGAGGAAATCAGCAGAACATAGGACCCACAGGAGTTTTCAGACATCTATGCCTAATGCTTGCAGTTTCATGTATCGGGTTAAATGACGCGACCATTTATCAGCGGATTTGTTTCGCCGATCCATGTGGCAGTGCGGAGCATTCGCAAATAATTTTATTGGAAGCCGGAGTCTCTACCTTGGATTTTGTGCCAGATAACTGATCTGATGGTTGAAACAATCGAAACACATGTCAACCCAGGGGGATCTTAAGACCAGACCCGAGTAAATCCCCACAGTGCACTGGCATAAATGATCCATGAGCCGGTGAGGTGTAAAATCAGGGGACCACCATACCTTGGCCGCGGAAAAGCTATAACGACTGTTCATACTTTGTGATCCTAGAACCAATTTACACACCCATGATGACCTTAAAACACTCCGACTCCAGGTCCCAGTCTGACCCGAAATCAGCATCTTGAATATGTGAACAAAAACGAATGAAGTTCGGGAGCGAAGACTTACTGAAGCAAGAACAAATAGAATCACGAACTGCAGGCTATATTAAGCGGTGTCCCAATACGAACTGAACACTTAAGTAAGAAAAAAATAAAGAACCGCTAAAAGGTTGATGGGTGGATAAGTGACTTTTGTAGTTGAAATAACCCGTGACGACTGGAAAGGAAATAGTTGCATATTTCTTTGATGAGTTATTTTGCCAAAGGTGCTCATTTAACGGGAATCTTGACCTTATCTTCAATTATTCTTTGCTAACTGTGGTCGAACGACTGGGATAACGTTTTCAGTTCAAATTCCATTGTAAATGAAATGCATTTTTGAAGTTTCTTGACATTTTTACCAAAATGCTGTAATCCTCTCAGACTTAATAAAGTAGCGCTAATTGTAGGGAAATACAGGAGAACGAAATCGGACTAAATGATGCATCTCACAAGACGACAGCAATCAGTCAGAAATTCATTCATGATCACCCGAAATGGAACCTGAGGTTATGATAAATTACAACGAATAAACAAAACCACATAATAGTACCCAAAATATCTTAAGAGGTTTCGTAAGCATGACTGTACTCCCATCTCGAAATTTCATGATATTTTCACGAACATAGTAGATTTATCATTTGTTGTCAAATAAAACTTCCCAAGCCATTTCCCTGTATATTCCCACCGTGCCCATCGGTGAAAGGATGAGGAAGACAGTTTTCCATAGGCCAAGTTATGCAATCTTATGCGCCACAGTTTAGTAGAAGCAAACGTCTGGTCCGAAAAGAAGTTGTTCCGGCAAGAACACGAATCAAATCAATGAAACCTAGTTGTTTAGTAAGAAAGGAAAACACGAGGATGACTTATTCGCTTTGTTTATACGCAACTGTCAGAAAATTTATTCCCCCCCAAAAAAACTTGATTTTTTTAATGTTTCCCATTAGTTTTCATTTCTACTACTGATACCATTTGAATGCAGCGCAAAAGAAAACATTTGGTTACCTTCTGTTTGATTGCGATAGCGAGACACCATTGATTTTTTCACCAGTTCATTTACTTTTATTGGTTGTTCGAAAGAAAAACTTGTAATCGCGCAAGCGTCATCGTGCAAGACATTTGAGTTTTCCTCGCCCGGCATTCTTACTTTCTGAGACGGAATAATTTCTTCATAGCTTAGTAACTTTTAAATTGTTAGTGAATTACCGTGGATAATTTCGCACGTGTAATGTACATGAATGAAATTGTCACTTACCCGCCAATCATTCATTCCACTTAGGTCGTAATAATCCTCTTTGGCAATCATGAATGCAGCCAGATTGGCGGTATACGAAGCCAAAAAGACCAGGGCAAATAAGGCCCAAATATTGGCCAAAAATCGGCTGGCAACACCACGCGGATTGTCGGCATTCACCGCGGCCCCGAACAACATGGACCAGATCAGCCAAAATGAACGGAACAACGAGAACCGATTGCCTAGTGTTTGTCCAAAATTTCGATGAAATGAAACGAATTGTGGCGGAGAGGGAGAGAAGACAACGGTAAAGTTATCACTGGCGTGACTCCCCGTCCGGCAAATCTTGTCCCACAGTAAAAACATGTGACAGCGGTAGGAGAGTTCACGATTGTCTTCATATTGTTTCCCCAATTGTTTGGGCCTGATAGCAGAAAGCATTAGTTTATGCATACGGGAAAACTAATCACAATTACAGAGCTTTATTGAAATTGGAACAAGTCCTGTTCTCATTTGGTAGCGGACGCTTATTATCGGAAGTTATCATCAAAATGTCCGGGACCCTTCATGGGACAAAGAAGCCAGTTAGTGATGCTATGAGGTTTAACTAACTGTATCCACCTAATTGGTCCAAAAAGTGTTATTCGTGGCAATCAGAAATCATAAGCAAAACTCCCTGGACCAAACTGCTGAAAAGGTGTGACGATGATCATTTTTCATGGAATAACAATGACCCCATAATCGGTTAAGTTAGATTACTGTAAGCTATTTGAGATAAATCTGAAAATATGGGCTGATTCTCTTCTAGAACATTTAGTTCGTCTATCGAGATGGAAGTAATCTCCAAGTTTTAGTAACTAAAGCTGACGTTGGTCATTATTCGCAAATGGTAAAAATATGATTCGAAATACATGATTACGTGTTTTTTACGATGTGGTAATTAGATCAAAATACGATTAAGAACAACGATTCTGTCCCGGTTAGATCAGCAGTGCGTGTTTGCTTCGGAGCCAATGAACCGCCATTCGTTTCAGTCGACTGCCATTCCCGGTAATGTTTGCTAAAAATAACTTCCTAGTAATGTGAAGCTGTACTTCATGGCAAAGCGCGGTGAACTAAGTCCACATTATGCCAGTCTAATATTGTAGTATTAGTTACCTTTGTGACCGACGACAGGATCACAGCATTTCAGCGAGGGAATCGCTAGTCACCTTCCTAACTTCACAACCATCAGTTGACTGCCACTTCTTTCCTGAGGGTTATTGTGTCTTTTAGGTTCATCAATGAAGAAACTAAAAGATTGAAAAGGAAAAGCTGATGGAGGCTATCAAGTCGATAAACACTAGCAAAACACAGGTCTATTCAATTAAGTTTGATACTTACTCCCACGGTAGCTTGATTCATATGCGGAATCAAACTGGAACCTCATTTCTCTCCTCCCGAAATGCACTCTAGCTATTTCGCGATCTTACCCATCCCATGTTGTCCTCCGTCTCTCTGTTCGTACTGAAACTCATTGCCATTTTCTGTTTTCATCATCCGCTTGTCCCGGTGCGATTCCGGCTGAGTCAATCTCGGCATTAACGACTGATTTTTTCCCTCGAAAAGTCTGTCTGCTCTGTTTGGTGTTGTCTTCAGTCTCGATTTATCGCGGATGCCATAGTTTGTCTCCCTGTTTCATCTTGTGTCTACCTTGAACATTCAATTTAATCCCACAGGAAATCCATCTGGTTCCCAATCCCCTTTGGGTGGTCAACCTGTGGTTTTCTATTCCATGCCAATGTCGCACCGTGGTTGGACGGCCCTCTAGGCCAGTCACGGGAGGAAATTTCTATCAGTCTATCTGCCAAAGGTACGCTAAATGTCCCTTCATTTGGGCGATCAGTTTCTCCTGATGTAGAAATAATTGTCGTCTTACACTGTTAACTCAGTACCCTATAGCCTTGCTCAGGCCTAATTTTTACACATTCGGAGGATGTGAGGTCCACTTATAGCCCTTGTTGATCAAACTGTCTCATTATAAAGAGGCATGCTGTTTACGTTTGGAGGAATCAATGCTTGAATTACATATATATTACTCATTGGCTGTTACCAGCTCCGGAATTGGATGTGTCGTCCCAGGATTTTCATCAACTGGACAGTGGTGCACCATCAGTTGTTGTTTCCCAAAGTAATGCTTTTCAGCCATGTGCATAAATCTATTAAAGTAAGAGTAACCGAAAATATAAATCAAAACTGGACAAGCTGATCGAGAATTTCAACAGCGATAGAACCGTATCGAATGAAATACTCAGCTGCTTTCTACCGTGATATTTTCACTCGGTCATTATAAATTCAGCACTAGCGGGCTGTTCTAGCTACCTGGTGAGCAATAAAAAGAACGCTTTAACGTTAACGTTGTAGAAAAAAATGTGTGCTTTACTTATGCAAGGTGTAAAATATTCATGAAGCTGGGATGTTTTTGTTCCAATAACGATTCGTATCTGCCTGTCAACATCTACAACCTGTTTGAATAACACCTGGTTGAGGAAAATGTGACATCGCGGGGCCTTACCGGGAACACCTGTGCGTCCACGATCCAAGCCATTAGGACTGAGCCATTCGAAAAGAAATAGGGCAGCTCCACTGGCGTGAACGCTGAAGACTAGGATCAAACACCAGCACTGGTAATCGTAAGGTTCTGAAAAAAATGAAAAGAAAATATCCGTTCCATCGAAAATCTGTGACTGATTGGATATAGGCTAAATGCAAGAGGTTTTAAACTCCAACGGACCACTTCGGGGAATTTCACTCACTCCATGGCATGGCAATTAAAATACGTATTTTAAAGTTCGAAATTCTCCAGGTAGTGTCTAACAAAAGATGTAGTAAGTGGTATTTTTTCTCAGGATTCATTTCCTGTTGGTTGCGTATGACTTTATTCGTCAGTTGAACTGCAGACTGAGACCATCGACCAGTCGTTCAACGGAAACAGTCATGAAAATTGTGAAAGTACTGACATTATTCATTTTAGCGGCAAAGTACACTGGATTCGAGTCACAGTGTGTGATTGACTCGGCATGTGTTTGTCGATGTACTGCTATTGAATAATTTCCTAATTTATAAATATAATAATACACCGCGTGGAAAAATAAGTTTTAACATCGAAAGGAATACAAGATTACATCTGGTCACAGGAATACTAAAATATTCCAGGTTCGTTCGGTAGCCTCAATTAAATTCTGCTCACATCTATTTCCGTTTTTCTTATAACACTGAGATTCTGTGCGCCTAGATTTTGCGCAATGGATTAAAAATTCTCTGACTCAACTCGATTGACAAATTGCACATCGCGTCCTAAATTAAAAGGGCGCCAAAATGCTTTTAAGTCCACTTGAAATGAGATGGGCAAAACGAATCACATGAAAAAGTACATTGGCGTCAACCATTGAATGAAACATTTCTACACACTGTTTGTTAAGAATTCTGCCGATTTTCATCTAGTTTATCTATTCTATAACAATTACTTTCTCCAGTTTCTTTCGAACTCATTCGTGGCCACCCTTCTTCTGCGGGCATTTTCTGTTGCCCTAGGAGGAAGATTGATTCTAATGGGTGCAAACCACTCGAATTCCATAGTGAACAAACTATAGCCTGCCGTGTCTGTGTACGCAACCGGAAGAAAAAGAGAACTGTAGCAGAAAGTGACCAGCTAGCAAAAAAAGGAACCGAATAGTGCTCAGATAGTTGAAACTACAGTGTCTCCAGTGTGTGCGAGCATTTATTTGACACATATCTATATATGAACTCCAAGTAATATCCGGATGAGTGAACATAATCTCTCAGGAGCGCACAACCGGTTTTATGATTATTACTGGCAGTCGGGTACGCGTACCTGGTGAACATTTGTCCGAATATCCTCATACTTGTAAAATTCGAACTAGTTTGTCTCATCGAAATTTAATTTGTAGCTCCAAGAGTGTTTATAGAATCTCCCCGTTGTAGAGTCCACAAAAGTACCTTGATTGTGATTCGTTGATAATTACTTGTCAGCTGGGGTGAGCCTATTTTAGGAAAAGGGTCACAATACCACCAGAATAGATATAAATTGTAAGTAGTATCTGGATGGAGGAACAAAATGCACGTTGTTTCCTTAGACATGGTCCTACAGAACATGACTTGTTTGCAAAACTGGTTCTCCCGCTTGTAAAGTAATCCTTGGTGCACAGAATTCTGTGATGGTCTTTAACACACTTCCCAGTCTATTTCGAATGATATATGACTTACAATACATGTTCAACTCAATCGTCGTTCGAATTTTGACGTTTCATATACACAGAACCGAAACTTAACTTACCTCCTTGAGATTATCGTGTAGCAAACTTGATATATGAATGGTCAATGCTATGTTTGTGCGACAAGCTTCAGAAGGCAATTGGTGAAATGTTCTAATAGGACTTAGTCCACCGCTCCTGCCTTTCGATAGGAAAACAGCAGAAAATTGTTTAAAAACGACATAGCATTTTCCATGGGTTGGTATTACTGTTGCAACAGAAAATAATCAAACGAGAATTTACAGCTCTTTGGGACGATCGAAAATATGGGTGATAACAGGTTTCCCAGGGTTAGAGGTATGAGAAAGGAGGAAATAAGCTCTGAACAATAATAAAAAGACAAATGAACTAGAAAAGAAACTACGAAGCAACTACCCAAATGCTGGCTGGTGATCACAATATGATATTCCCTTAGAGGGGTCAAAAGGGATGGATTACTTGATAAGAGACGAGTTTGATGGGTAAACACGAAGTACAGAGTAGGGAGAAGAAACGATTTCCCCGTCGACTGGTGATGAAACGTTTGCGATCTAAACACCACTTCAGCGATCAGAACCACACGAGAATAAATTAAAATTATCACGCACGGTTTCACGACAAATCAGTTGCACTCACAGGGGTCACTTAGTTGAAACAAGTTGTTGACAAGGGTTTTAGACCAAGGTTTCAAACAAGGGTACAAGCCTTTAGTTAGAAAGATTAGGTTTGACACTTGGAAAGTGGAAAATGACCGATAAATTGACGTGCAGACATGCGTTTTGAAAGCGAAAGGGCAACGGGAAACTGCGGCATAGTAACTTGGGGGTGAGCATTGCCTGGCAGTGCGAAAGGACTGTAATTTCGGTTAAAAATGCAACAAAAAGTTCCAAACCGGGGAATTTCGCGCACAGAAGATTGCAATTAAGCTACAGAAAAATGGTGAAAGTGATGAGTTTATGGTATCTTCGAGGACGCGTGACCACGTTCCGCCGTGGTCACTGAGGTGAGAAATAACCGACAGCGATGAACATTAAATTTGAAGTAGTAAACCACATGAGGAATTCAGTGGAAGATCTTCGCTGTCTAGAATGAACAAAACCTGTGCAAACTGTTTCTGTTGCGTGCTAGCAAATTTCACTACAAAGTTAACGGTAGGCATAACTGCGACAAAACTACCTCGGAGGAATTTAGAAATAGACTCACTGAGAGCACTGCAAGTTGCCCAATCACGAAATACGGTTTATTTGATTTATTGCCTGTCATTCAGAGGTTGATCAGCACGGCTTTGCTGGGAAAACGGATGCACTCTTTTTAACCATACGTGATTAAAATTCTGCGAATGTCTGATAAGGTGACGAAAAAAACTCGTAAAACTTCCACTAACGAAATCCTCCCCGTGGAAGTCATTATCATCATCTGTTCCACATAGCTCTTGGATGAGATGGCAAAAAAGAATGCATTTTATGCATTTGGACTTGCTTGTTCACGGAATACGAAACTATTACAAACCGTTTCGGCAGCTTTTATGAGCGAACAAATACAGGAAAGAAGTACTCCAATGAGTAGCTATTCTCCCCAAATGGTAAAAGTATTCTATGATTGAAATCTTTCACTAGATCTGGAATGGCGTGGACAGCCATGGTCAGATGGATAAGGTCTTGGCGTCCGGACATGCAGTTTGCGGATTCCAGTCTTTCAACGGTCAGTCAACTTTCCTCTGGCCGCTAGTTCCTACCTGATAATGATGTACAGTTATTTCATTAATAAAAGAAGGAAAGGGTAATAAAATATGAAGAAATAATTTGAGTTTCATCTCAGTTCCATGTGGTTAAGCAGACGTGAACTAATAAGATTGCATTTAACCGTCGAGATTGTGTTAAGAGCATCTTGGTATTTCAAAGAAAAAGAAATTTGCATAAGAAAAGTGACTGACATGCAGGCCAGTTAGCTTATTCAAATCACACTTCGGTAGTCGTGTTCAGCGTCTTCCTTCAGCTTAATCTGACCATTGATGGTTCTATTCAGTGGTGCCGACTCGCTCAAACCCTCGTTGCGTATAGCTTCACAACTATTGCTTCTCAGTCCTGTAGTATTGTTTTTATTCGATTCAAGTATAACTTCAAAGGCGTAACTTAAAATCACGCTTGGCTAACAAAAATATTCAACATTCGGCATCAGTGATTAGGTTCCACTGTTAACTGTACCATCTTCTTTATTGCTCACTATAAATAACACTTTCGGTAAAGTCGGAGGAGAAAAGGAAATGTGCTCCTCGACTGAAATCCACTTCTCTTCTATCTGCTAGATGGTACTGAGGGAATTTGGAACGAGATGGAAGGTTCAGAGCAAAACTGCCTAACCGTCTCATGGGACAAGGTAACTGCAACCGTCTGTGACTGTTGGCGTGATTTTTGCGAGGTTTTGCTCGTCTCTGAGGGGCTTCAAAGTTCGAACCTGAGCGGTCTCGATAAAAGTTTGATGACTGGCGTTCGAGCCGTTGTAAACACTACATCTCACAAGTATATTTGGGTTGAGTAAGTTGGAATATTCTAAAATAATGTTGTGGAATTTTGAGAACAGTTTACAGAATGCCTCTACTCTTGGAGGAGGGGAGAGAATTTCTTGTCATTATTCAAAATCACTGGTGATACTAGACTACTGGCTACAACATCAGGACCAAATGACCTAAGGTGTGCATCGACAAGGATAACAAAACACAGGAGGAAAGAAAAGTGCTGAAGTTCGGATAAGGCGGCCTTATCAAAACTTGAGCACGATTCAGCCATCGCTCTGCATGCCATAGCAGAGGGACATGACATAGATTCTGAAAACACAAAAGTACTCCAACGTGGATTCCGAACCTGCACTGCACGTAAATTTGCCGAGGCTCTGGCGATAAGCGCCCATCCCACATGCATCAGTCGAAACGACGGAGCAGAGATTTCGGAGATATGGACAGCCCTAACATCTTTGAGAAACAAACATTCCAAAGGTCACCACGCTAGCTGACCCTACCACCAAGGCGACGAATTACGTGAAGGACAACTATTCTCTCACGCTACCCACAGTTCAAAGTACACACATTTACGAACACGCACAGAGAGCTAAACATCAGTTGGCATGTGAATGTTCCCTCGGCCATTTGATTGTAAAGTTTGCCTTCAGAAAGACTACCCACGTAGTCGAAATTTCGGCACATTGCATCTACCAACAACACTGTTATTAACACTGCATCATTCACAATTACTGTCTAAAACACCTGCGAAATTGCACACTCAACACCATTCTTTTTATCTTTGCTATGTGATGGTCAGCAGTCGAATTCGGTTACTCAGGGAGTGATATGACTGCATCTCCTAACAGACAGATTACTTCTTTCCATGTTTGCTTCAGCTGTATCAAGCCCTACCATCCCTTATGCACACAGTCATTGTTTTGTATCTTTGGAATATGTTAGTAGCTGTCTTGTGGAGCTACAGTTCTGGATAAACTTATTATGACAGTAATCGTAATAGCAATTTCGTAATCAAGCAAAGAGAGCAGGTGACAAAGACCCGAAAAATTTTGCTTCATAAACGTACTCAGAAAGGCCGTAGGAGAGATCGCGCCTTCTCGTAAGGCCACGGTTACAGCGATCCCAGTTTCCATGAAAGGCACACTGAATTCCACCTGTTGTGATCGATTTGGAGTAATTTTCAGTGAGGTTACCGCCATATCAGCTTCCCTGTCAATTAGCGTGCGAATAAGACCGTTCCATCCGTCAGGCTGTACGAAAAATCGCAAAAGATTTATGGAATAAGCCATTAATACCACCATCTTAATGAAGAAGCAAAAAGAGGAACATAAGACGTCAGTGAGACTTGTTACTGACTAACAGGGAAACTGTGTTCTGGGTCAGGTAAATCCCTATAGTGGGCAAGTTAGTATGAATTGGGAGCTCTGGATTTGGGAACCGGCGGGAGAAACGCCATAACCTTGGCCGCTTGACCACTGCCGATTAGCGATCGATGGATTTGATGCCGCGATACAATACCTTGATGAAGCAGAAGCCGAGCCGTATTTTTATACATTCCATCAGTTTATGAACTCGCTGGTGACAATGGAACGGCAACAATGCTTAACATGGGTTCGTTTTAGTGAGATATGTACATTCTGACTGTGTTATAAATCAACCTTACCGGACAGCAAATTTCAAACCCTAGACCTGAATGTTCTAAATTTTGGCAACATGTAAACCAGTTAGTAGAAGGTGGGTCACATTAATCCGTTCAGTGCGCCTGGAAAAATATTTTCACACGTGCATTTGAAACCAACTTGTTTCTTATATTTTGTCCCCGAAAAATTTGAACAGGTACAGAATAAGAAAAACGAAACTACTGACGATTCCTCCTGCGACCAGACGCTTTTCAGCGACGATATCAATGGGAAATTGAATTCTTCTATTTGGGAACGCATTTGAACTAGTTAATAAGTAACACTTTCTGCATGAGAGAAGAGGGCTTATATGAACAAATGCCAAGTGGTCAGATTCATTGCGTAATAAGAGCGCACGGAGTGCTCGTTCATTGAAATGTTGCGTAAAACGGGAAACTAATACACATCAGTTGGTCAACTGAAACGAAAACCCAAATACGAATGCTAGAATTAAAAAATATCTAACAATTGCTTGTGGATTGGGTTTGGGAATTAATCGGTCAAGCTATCTTTTTCTCAACAAATTTGTGTAGCCTTCCTTGCCAGTCCTGGGTGTTTATATTGTCGCTATTTTTGTCTTCACTTCTGTTCAGACCCTATCAAATGTAGGCAACTTGTTCGTGGTGTTCAGTTCTAAGGGATTTTGCTAAAAAATGATTTTTCGTCCTGTAACAGCCAAGCAGCTCGCATCGTCTGCAGTCACAGCAGACGCCAAACAATGTCATGCTCTACGAATCGCGTTGAGCCAATACACGAGAGGAATGATAACACACGCACACCCACTTATACAGAGAGTCGGAGAATGCGCGCGTATGTGTATGTGCGTGTCTATATGTATCTATGTGTGTGCATAACAGGTTTATGCCCTGAATATAAGCGTAAACCATATCCAGTTTACAACTGTAAGTTACGTTCAGAGGAGTTGATAAAATCTGACAACCAGTTGGATGGTCTTATTCATTATCGCCATAGATGCACGTCCGACGGCATCGTATCCCAGCAATGCATCAAACAATCTAAAAATATCCGATGCCAACTTCGGAGGAGATGACGTATGACTTTGGTGGATGACGCGCAAACGTGCATTGTATTGCCCTAATGGTTTCACTTTTTTCAAAATTGGTCATTAATTCGCCAACGCCAAAGATTACTCTGAATCGAACGGATTACAAAATACTCATTAATAGGTATTTTTTGACTGGATCAAATAAAAGCACTCCTGTTTCGTTCAGGGCTAATTATTGAAAGACTAGGGTTTTTTGTCTGCTACCAGCTATCTGTTTTGCTTCCTCAAGGGCACTACGATTTTTCGGTCTAAGTAACTGCGTCGATGTTTACAGTCTGACAAAAGATGGAGTACTGCAGGTTGCGCGATCCTAGTTCGATAACACTATTGCAAATTTTGCATTGAGATCTATTCGTACGTTGGAATAAAACATGCATATTTACGTGTACCAAAAAAAAAAACAGAAAAATAGGAGAGTAACCTAACTATGGACCAGTAAGATTCAAAACAAATCGGGTTATTTTAAAACTGCTCTAATTCTAAGGTATCTGGAAATGGTCGATTCCGTATGACTTCTTGCCGTCATTCTGAACATTTTCTTAGTGAGGATGACAATATTAGTGTTTTCAAGTTAGTCGTTTACCAGTCCACATTCAACTGATTAGCAATGCTATTTATCGAGGCCACGAGGGGTTTTTGAATTTGCACACATGTTGAACTTACCTTTTATTCATTATCTACTAAGCTTTCCCGTCAATGACTTAGGGTGTACCGGTAGCATGCGATAGTGGTCGAAACTTCAAATGATTAGTGGCAGTTCACAGGTAGCATATCCTACATGATTACAATGCTCTTAGCTGTACTGTGAATGATATAATGCCAATAACGAAGCGTTGTTGGTAGATGTAATGTGCCACGATTTCGACTACCGTGGATAGACATTCTCAAGGCAAGTAGCTCCAGTTTATGTTTCATATTCTGTGGTAAAATTATTGAGGCCGCTTAATTTTCCTTATTTCGTAATCAATCTGGTTAGATGATACCAACGTATTTACATTATTTGGAATTACTTTAAAATCGCGGAAAACGCTTGTGGTTCGAAAAGTGTCATTGTGCTAATATCAATGCCACCAAAGCAGAGATTCAATGTCTTAGCCACCAGGAGACTGCATCTTGACATGGGGTGACGGCCTGCGTGCGTCCATGACCAAACAGGCTAT
>LUCM01004926.1:0-15086 GCA_008360955.1 Fasciolopsis buskii
TCTAAGGCCTTAGACATCCAAGTAGACGACTGCGGAGGCCATACTCCGGTTCGCTAGGTTGGTTAGAAGATCAAGGAGGCCGAATTGGCAAGTGTAGCAAGAACCGGATTGGAAACATCCGTGCTGTTCGGAGCTAAGTAGCCCAGATGCTAAAAGGTATCCAAGATGAGTCTTTTTACCACCTCTTCTGTAACTCTGAAGATAACAAGCGTGTGGTTAATGAGACCGTAATGGACACATCTTGCAAATAACTCTTCTTACGGCTGGGTTTATTACTGAGTGCTTCCAGTAGACCAGAACCATACCAGAGTTAACTTAAACTGTGGTGAGGCTGAGCAGTAGCAAGGGCAGGTCAGGGCCACGGTTAAGAGCAGCCGTTGGAGGGATGCTATCAGGACCTTGGTGAGGCCCTGGTTTTAAATTGGCTAAATTTCATACAGTAGTCTTGACGTCAAAGAACACGTTAAATAAGGTGGGGTTGTTCATAGTCTGTGGTTGGGGTGGGTCGCTGACTGTAGCTGGGCCATGGAGGAGGCAAAATATTGATTGAACGCCTCAGCTATGAATTTTGGGGTTGTCAGAGACTCATCATTAGGCTAAAATTGGAAGTTCATCGAAGACTTGCGATCATGCGACCGTAATTTATATAGTTTGGAAAGTATTATGGGTGGAATTTTATGCCTCAGCGTCCTAGCATCTTTCCGGAGGATTCACTTGGGCAAGGGACAGTGTCAGACAGAGGGTGCAAAAGCATAAACGTGGAAAAATCACGCGTCAATGAAAAGATTAGTGCAACTTAGCAAATTTGACTTTCAGGGAGGCAAGTTGTGAAGTCTTTTTTCTGTTCATCCGTTCTATAATGGTCAGTTTTGCGATGCAGCTGGCCATGTTGCGGTGAATTCATCTGCAGCCGTCTGTGGGTCGTTCACTAGGAAAAAGCTTCCCCAGTCAAACTGGCGTGCTAAAGAGGGAAGGTGCAGCCGGTTAAGATAGGGTGGACGAAATGGGTCCGTATGATTTTTAAGGAGGGGCATGAAGATGGATTCTACAGTGAACTATCCTGTGGTCGTTCTCTGAAAATTTATTTCCGACGTAAACCAAGATGTGACCAGTATGTATAAAAAATGTGATCAAATGCATTATTATTTCTGGTGGGCGACGTTACATGCTGTACCCAACCCCCATGATGTAGGTGGGAAAGGAAAGATGTTGGGCTTGGTGAAGCCGTAATCGTGGGCCAGGTTACACCAAGGAGGTTGAAGTCTCCGACAATGATTTTCAATGTTGATGGAAGGGATGCAAGATAGCCGAATGCTTTCGCTAAAAGGGGGACCGAATTTCAGTATGAGCTGAATGACGATAGATACAGGCAGCATGAATAACAGGACGACACGCTTGTAGTAAGCTTTAACTCTTCTTGGATCAGTTGGAGCGTAGTATGCGTAAAAAATGAAACTCATAGACCATGTCCTACATAGACAAAACAACCGCCCCACTGCGGTCGTTTTCAGTACCTTTAAATTATTGGTATACCGCAGGAGGGGCCACATTATTCGGTGAATCCTCGGTCAGCCAGGACTCGGTGAGGAAGGTTATATCCAGGTTTTAAGAGGCAGCAAAGCATTTTAGAGAGCAACGGTTGCATGACCCGTGAAGGTCCAAGTATACAGGTGCAGAGGTGCACCGTTAACAACCAGAACAGCCACTAGAACAATTATAATCAGAAGCAAATTGACTGTTGATATCTGGATCAAATGAGAGTAAACAAACTTGAACATGCACAGCGAATCTCATGCCCATGTGCTTGCTCAGGAACAGGGTTATAAATCAGCTTTCAGAGGATATACGACCTTAATACCATGCAGCCAGCACTTACTTCCTGGCCTGGTTAACAATGAGCATGTGAATGACGCTCGGGACCAATTCAGTGACAATCTTTAAGCTGAAATTGATCGCTAAATGACAAGTTATACCTTATTACTAATGCCGGAGTAATTCCCTGTGAAAATGTGCGGACATGTTAGAGGACAATCAACATGGGAAAACTTAGAACAAACAGCAGTCTGTTGGAAAGGGTAACTCGGAAGGGAATGTCTCCACTTCGAACTAAAGTGAAAATGAATGAACCAAAAGTTATCTCTTCCATTGGGAAAGAAAAATGCAATGGAGCAAATCACAATGTTCGACTTCGGCAGCAAGAAGGTCATTATGGCTTGGAGTCATGTGCGGGAGGATGCACAATACTTTGCAGGCCAAAAGAAGCAAGAGCTAACATGGTAACTGCAAATAGCGGCGCAGTTAGATTTCCAGTATCTTACAAGAGACAAATGGAACCCTAAATAGTATCATCGGTGCGTGCAGTCAAAGTGTGTGACAAACGGTGTAGGGGTGCAAACGGTGAGCGACAGATTGGAGACATTTGAAAACCGTTATAAGGCCAACTTTCTCGAAAGTTGGTGACAGATATGCATCGGCACCCGGTTGAAGTCAGATAGTGTTGACTGACTGCCTCTCCGCAAAGAGCATCACCCAATTTTGAATCGTAATAAGAACAATAATGAAAATAATTTGCTTCCCGGACAGCGCCAAGACAGAATTGTGCATGATCGTGACGTGCAAAAACGAATAAGTTTGATTTTGGAAATTCCGGCCGAGTCCAATAGAAAAGGTTGGGTTGGAAGTGGAAGAGGAGACTGTCGGTCAAATAGTAGAATGTCGGACACAACCGAGTTATTTTCGGGCGCAATTTTGTGAAGGAAGGTTGCCGGGAGCACCACCTTGTTGCCAAATCAGTAAACCACAATGAAGGTTCGTGAGAAACAGGGGGCCTCGGCCTGGAGGAAATCAAGAATTGGGAGATATATGCAAACCGTCGAGTCACATCGGATGCCATTGAGCATTTTCCACGTAAGTTTGTTCTGTAAAGCTTCTCCGGAAAGGAAAACGGCCGGGAAACCCCCAAGAATACTCGGAGAACCACATCCCAAAAAATGCAGCGATTTGGACAGGTTTATTCAACTATCTTAAAACCATTACCCCCTATGCTGTGTGCACCCATATTTATTCCTTCCCGGCTTCAGTGAGCCAAGGCAGGTTTTTGTTGAATTGTGAGGTATGACCTGGAGCAGCTAACCAGAGTGGACGCCGAGACGGAACACCTCAGGAGGGCAAACAAAAATGGAAAATAATATCACCAGTGCGTGAAAATGAAACCGAATTAGGCAGCGGCATAAAAGTAACAGGTAAAATAAGTTAGTTAGTCAGTGTGTATTCCTCGACTTACGGGAAACATGCGCATGGCAAGATCAAAATTGTGCACGAATGCGCAATGCAGACACGCAAAAAACGGAAATCAGAGATTCAGCGAGATGAATTTTCGCTCACATTATCATAAAAGGCAAGGTGATATGCTGCGAAGGAGGTTTAGAGTTTCAAATCAGAGCCAGTTATTAAATCGCAAAGTTGTTTCTGTGGGTGATTACCAGTCCCACACTGCCATCAATACTATGTTTGAAAGCATCAAAGGTACGCATCGTGTGCGCAAAATATGGCTGGAAGGCAATGACTGCTGCCACAAGTTGGCCGGGATCCTCGAAAATCAAGAGGGTCATATGGTGAGGCTGAAGATCAATATGGATGTGATAACGGAATAGAGACAAGTACAAACCAGAATGGATATCGTGAGGCAGTATAAAACGCAAAATACCTGAAAGCACAGTCCATTGAGCAAGGAAAGCGGCAAAACGGGGTGATTACTGTGCAATCGTAAGACTAATCCATGAGGTTTGTTTCGAGCAATTTTGAGTTCATAAATTTCAGCTCGGCCCAGAGATGGAGGTGGCGTTGGGAAAGAAGAAGGAGAACCGAAATCAAATAAGACAAAGTCTGATGGACTTGTATGGAGAACCGTTACCAGGGGCATCGGTCTATCGCCAAATTCTGCAGACCAGAATAGAGGTTGATGAAAAATGCCGGTCCTCAGCTGTTTTCGGATGTCAATTTTCATTGTGAACGTCAGTGTATATCAGATACCAATAAAAATACTGTCCATCCGTGAGTCCATTTTGTATGGATTTGGCAGAAGAATTTTGGGAAGGAGCAAGAGGAAGCCAGTACAAAGTGGTGCACGTGAGCTTATGAGCTACAGTGCTGTTTATCACAGCAGTGCAAGTGGGTGGGGCTGACCGAGTGCTGGCCACCCAACCTGAAAAACGCCGTCTGAAGGTGAACGCAGGAGGTGTAATCCGCCAACTTTGCTGCTGGGAAACCAAAAATATTACCGAATTCCGTTTCAGTTTTCTCATTAAACTTTTCTCAGCCTACCCAATCAAACCATGTTTTTCGTTGTTCCCTCCAGCGTTTGAAAGGAAAAATTCTTGTCACCTCTATTCTTTTTTAATTGTGGTTCTCTTCAATTTATCTTCTTATTTATAAACCCTCCGGGCACCGATTAAGTTCTCTTCGGCACTTGCACATATGCCTAATTTTTGAAAGCCAATTCTTAATTTGCTCTGAAATTTCACCTTCAAAATTTCCTTTTTGCTGAATTCCCAGGTGTCACAAAACCAAACAGCTAATGTTATTGAAATGAAAAAAGAATTTTTTCAAAACATTGACGAAGCCTAAACTTCTTATACCGTCCGCCTTTGTCTGGGCTTCAATAATGACACGCCATCCGAAGCTTCTCGAATCACCGAACCATATTTGACTCCACATTTTATGCAAACTAGCCATAATTTGTTTCAGCAGTTGATGGTAACAAAAAATTCGCCCGACTAAACGCAGGGTTTCATCACCAGATTCGACGCCATTCTTAATAATAAAATCCAATTATCCTATCACATTGAATTAGATAGAATAACATCTAAATTTTAGTCTCTTCCGGATGAATAGAATTGACCAAGCTAGCACTAGCTTTCTCGCTCGTGTTACGCAGGTCCTTTTTGCAAACCCTTCAATGCATCCCTAATTGAACAGCTTCTCTGACGGGCTCCAGATTATTTTCCGCCCTCTGAAAGCCAATTGCGCATTTTGGTTGCGTTCAACACATATTTGAGTTTAATGTTAGATGTATGCTACTGCACGCCAACTCTCTGAAACCTTTTTGTCCACTATCTTCGAGTGTTAAATTTATTGCTTGTGAACTCAGTGCCCAAAAGATGCTGATCCGCAATACTGACAACCATAATCTTTTGAACACTTCGCGATTAAACCCATGGGAGTTTGGAAGCAGCACTTTTCCGCAACAACCATGGGAGAACTTTGCTTGGTCTAACTCTTACGCACGGAAAATCTCCTTTCATCTTCTTTGCCAGAAGACTTTTCCCATGCGGTGAACGCAAAATAATAATCTGTCTTGTGCTTACCAAGAGTATTGAGCTTCAGATAGACTGAAAATTGTTCCCAACATTCATACGCCTGCAAGACAGGAGTGAGCTTCTTCAGGAATGCGACTCAGGAAGCCCCTTATGATTTTTATTCTAATTAAAAAAATTTCCATTGAAAAACTCCACATTATTTTCCATCCACCGGAAAATGCAGCTGTTGAACAGAAACACCGATAGAAGTGCTTACGAATACAATACTTTTTTCTTAACTGCAGTGGTTTATACGTTTTAATTGGAATTCAATGCCTTCCAATAAACATTCACAAAATCAGCAGGACCAAAGTCAGACGAGAGATCTGCAGCATTCGACCACCAATTTAAGGTTCAAAAGCTTTGCCTGTTGCTTAAACAAGCACCAAGACATAAACCCGCCAATGGTTCACGACTGCAAGGTAACGATATCATCCTCCGATACAACATATCTCCTAACTTATATGTTACTTAAATATTTCCGGTTTTCTCCAGAGGAGATGAAGCCCCTTCAGCCGCGTTTCTAAATGGCTGCCTCAAATATGCAGCCATCTTGCAGAACATTATGCCCTTTCATAAAGCGCGCGTTCATACTGCATCAAAAGAAACCATCGGTAATTGTCCGGCATCAAAAATGAGGCCTACAAAGGACATCTCCGACCACCATCCAGCGACAGTAATTAGGATCACTGAAATGCAAATTAAATTACAAATGGCCTAGCAACTAATGGGCATCGAAACTCTTAATCCTATATGGCATGGTTTCCTACATTCTCTTCCATTTTCTTCCTCACAGTTCGATATCTCAAACCTGGTCAAGACTGAATTTGACAAGAGAAGAGCTTCAATCACACTGTTCCCTGACACGACGAAGGCGTTTGATCGTACGAACGATTCACATGCGCCTCGGGTATCACTGAACCCTTTACTTGGTTGACTTTCCATCTATGTCAGCCCCAAAATGTCGTGCTGTTCGGTGGGCATACATACCAGGCCAGACCTAACTGGTTCAGGGAAGTGTTCTAGGTCGGCTTTAATTTTCATTGTTTGTGAAGGATATCTTAAGTGTTGCTGGTTAGGCACACGCTCCCTGTTTGCGGATCATATGAAAATCGTAAACAAATTTAAGCCAAGTACAATCAATTATGTCGGTGATAATACCGCTGCCTCCAAAGCCGTTGGCACAACAACTGTGTAGGAAGAAAAATGACTGTGATGACACTAATGATCCAGAAGATCACCTGTAGTAAGCACAACTTATGGCAATAATTGTGTGAGCGTGGGCTTAAAAATTCCTCTATGCCGATTTCAAACAACATAAAACAGGAAAGAGAGCTGCGAATACCATCAAGAGCAACGGTGTGGGTTAGGTCACTTGGTGCATGGTCGCAGATTGCCAGAGGCAGCAGCGATTACGTCACAGCATCGTCGGCCAAGGGTCCAGTAGCACCTATGACGTCCACAGTGATTGCACGCCTTGATTTAGGCGCTGGAACTTCGGAAGTGGTGATGGTGCAGGCTGTAAGGACGTGCATCACGTTCAAAGACTTAAACGCAACTCTTGAGCGAATCCAAGGATCTTCGTAGTTCGACCAATATTTGTGTCAGCAGCAGTTATTCCCTGTCCGTCCTATTAAATACCGGCTCATTCTTTTTACCCATAGTGTAGACGATCCACATAGTAGATTAGCCAGCCCAACTATTTAAATATATATATATATACATAAAACGAAACACGGGATTCCTCAGCCACCGTCCATATATTTTGAATTGCATCATGCGCCCCAGTAACTTCCTTCTCTGAGCTGCTCGTAAGATTGAACGCTTCTTAATCTGCAGCTGGCAGCTAGGCCAGACCGCCGTCCGTCTTTTATCTCTCTTTCAAGCATTATAGTCCTGTTTGGATGGAACCACTTACCCGTGCTCCGGCGATTATCCGATCCTAGAATAAGGATATCTCTTACCATACCATGCTTGAATTTTATTTCACCACACCACGAGTAGGCCGGCGTTACCACAATAGTGCGGGGCGCGGTTATATCCACCGCTTTGGCCGGTGCACATCGGGCGGGCAGATCGGCTGTAGCGGTGTGCGGGTGCAACGAGGTTGGCGGATTACACCTCCTGCGTTCACCTTCAGACGGCGTTTTTCAGGTTGGGTGGCCAGCACTCGGTCAGCCCCACCCACTTGCACTGCTGTGATAAACAGCACTGTAGCTCATAAGCTCACGTGCACCACTTTGTACTGGCTTCCTCTTGCTCCTTCCCAAAATTCTTCTGCCAAATCCATACAAAATGGACTCACGGATGGACAGTATTTTTATTGGTATCTGATATACACTGACGTTCACAATGAATATTGACATCCGAAAACAGCTGAGGACCGGCATTTTTCATCAACCTCTATTCTGGTCTGCAGAATTTGGCGATAGACCGATGCCCCTGGTAACGGTTCTCCACACAAGTCCATCAGACTTTGTCTTATTTGATTTCGGTTCTCCTTCTTCTTTCCCAACGCCACCTCCATCTCTGGGCCGAGCTGAAATTTATGAACTCAAAATTGCTCGAAACAAACCTCATGGATTAGTCTTACGATTGCACAGTAATCACCCCGTTTTGCCGCTTTCCTTGCTCAATGGACTGTGCTTTCAGGTATTTTGCGTTTTATACTGCCTCACGATATCCATTCTGGTTTGTACTTGTCTCTATTCCGTTATCACATCCATATTGATCTTCAGCCTCACCATATGACCCTCTTGATTTTCGAGGATCCCGGCCAACTTGTGGCAGCAGTCATTGCCTTCCAGCCATATTTTGCGCACACGATGCGTACCTTTGATGCTTTCAAACATAGTATTGATGGCAGTGTGGGACTGGTAATCACCCACAGAAAAACCTTTGCCAATCCTTATCTTGCTTTGATTTAATTCTCGGACCCCTTGATTTGTATATCCCATTGCCTTTTGTGATTTTGTCAATGGAGCCACATTGCATTTTTGCTTGATTTCTGTCTTCCGTTTCAGCACTCTGCCTTCTCTGCCCGATTTTGTTCTTGCCTTGCATTTTCCTCTCGTATGCCTAGAAATTATCAAAATCAAGCACACCTTCCCAGTTACCAATCGTCGCTCTCACAGCCTCTCCCTACGATTTATATTGCTTTTATTTCCTGTGCTTCAGTTGTGTAAAGACCTGATCTTGCCTTGCGCATGCCTCCCGAAAATCGAGAAATATAAAGTATTATTACTTATCATTACACCTACAATGTTGAGAGCCCTTTTGGTACGTTTTTCGCGAACAGGCTCATGCTCACAATCAGGGAACAAAGGTTGGGAGTAGATGGGTTCGGTCGGCAATCCAGCCGACGCATGCTCCCGTCGAGCGAAGAAGCAGTAACCACTGGATACATAGGCCAAACTCTCAGAAATTCTTAACCAACCCTAGAAGCGTTTGGCCGTAAGCATCCTTGGCAAATAACCCAATGTGTCGCCAGAAATAAAGGGAAGTGCCATGAAAACTGTTTCGCATATTTCTGTGCCCCTTTTGCCTAAGCTCAACAAGTATACTTTGTGGATCCGCTTGACTGAGGCGCTGGTTTTTCGGGCAAGATTTAAGAAGCAGCTGCATTTGATAAGGGGTATATGACTATTGAGCAATTTACACATCGATGCTATGACCCCATTTGAGCTGAGGTCCGCAGTGTGCGACTATTTCCAAACGCCAAACCTGTGGGTTTCAGTGTGCATTTAGGGGACAAGGATAGTACAAGCTTAATGCCCATGATTGGAAGACTTCGTGGTTGGATGACAAGCTCCTTGTTATTCCGTTACGAGTGTGTGGTATGCTGATTTACTCGTGCCAAACATCCGATCATCCCCAGAACAGCATTACGTCACTGATCTGTTTGTGCAACATACGCGTATGGTGAATTATATGCAGGGGAAAATCACGTGCTCAGCATCATAGAAATGGCCTTGTATCCTGATCAAAAAACCAGTAGAGAGGCGAGTGACCAAGGGGTGCATGCAGTTTCGAAGGTTGCCGCGTACATTGGGAAAACAACTGATGGCTACGCCTCCGAAGTGCGGCGGGTCCCCCGGTGGTTGGCCGTCTTGGATCTGCGATCACAAATTTTGGTCCCCGTGAGAGAGATGCGGGAAACCAGCAGAAATTTGATATGGGTGCCTGATGACCCACATGGAATCTCTAGCCGCCTACTGCGAAGAAGCACGTTCGACGGGCATGGATCCAATTTTAAGGGCGATGGAATGTTTCAAGAATAAGCGCGGCGTGCCTTCTGACAAACTCTGATGATGACCCTAACTTTCTCAGAACCAATCTAGAGCATATGCGTTGAAATCAATGCTTGACACATGGCATGCTGAAAGAAAACTTACTTCTGTTGGCACTTCGACTGTCCGTACTCTAACCATCAATGTGGAGTATGGGGCACGCTTGATCAGGTCCGTCCGACGGATTACGCTCTCGATGGTTGGACAGTAAATGCTAGACGACAAAACTTTATTTACAGTGATAACTGAAATTTAAGAAATACTAGGAAACCTTCCACCAGCATCGCCGCCGTGACCCCTAACGGTCTCCTAGCATTGAGGCTCAGCAGTAGGCTCGTGGAACTCGTTAATCTTCGCGGATTGTATCTTCCTAGGTAGAAGCACGCCAAATACCCCACCAGGGTCATTTGGAGAAGGTGGATGCAAAAACATATGCGAACTCTGAAAGCCCGATGAAAGTAGATACATGGCGGAGGGTTCGTTAGGGCAGGCGACGCGGTGATGGCCCCAGAGGAACATGTCCATGTGGGCTCATGGCCACCCAGTCTAGCGATGCAGGTGATTATCACTTTTGACGGATTCGCAAGAACGGCTAGCTTCAGAACTGTAAAGGAACACGGAGTTATCCCTTGGAAGATGATGAGTGAACGAATGATATGACTGTTTCCGAAAGTGGACGTTCAGCGAAACTCAAAGGCCAAGATTGGGCAAAGTGGCAACTCAACATTCAGACTTACACACCTTGTATTCACCTAATGCGTTGTGCCAACTTAACAGCGCACCATCTGTGAAACTAATCGCCATTTACCACCTCTCGTATAATGTTAACCGATGGATCGAATTAACTCCCGACCAAGCGCTTGCCCCCGAGGTTTGTGCTGACATCTACTATTGTCATAGCCCACACTAAGCGAGATAAGCAAGTGACCTTAGCAATGCACTAATATCACACACTCATAGCCACCCAACAGGCCGGATACTCCGTGCTTATCAGTTGTCAGTGACATGGATTATTGTTGTTTTACATCTACGGTCATGCAGTCACAAAAATGACCACCCGCAACCTAACCAAAACACAGCATATCCCTGTGAAGAACGTTACCACATCTCTCTCTTTTTGCTGAAAGCCCGCAACAAGCTATGCCTGGTTGCCCTAAAGTCTATCGAATAGAGGTTAAGAAAATCATGAAAGGGAAGTGTATTTGATGGACAGTGATTCAAAGGCCTTTATTCCAGCAATGTTTGAAACAGCAGAGCGCCGCAATTAGGCATTGCGTTGGCACGACTGAATCAATGTTTCAAATCCGAACCTTTGACTTGATTAGTTTGGAAGGAATCGTGTCGGAGATGTAGGGCAGTGCTCGTGAAAATCCTCCGTGTAATAACATTTTGTGTCAGATTTCATGAGACCACTGTCGTACAAACGAACTTGGTGATTTTTCATTTGTAGGCCGCTGTTCACTTGAAAATTTGTTTGGGCTTACCGTGCGAAATTGGGACTCACTGCTTGTGACACCCGTGAACTGCGCACGTATTAATCTACATTCACATAGGCTCTTGGCTTGTGCAGGTGCAATCACATGCTTGAGGTTCGTTTATGCATGCCTGTTGCGTAAATTTTAATTCCAGTATTATACAAATCGCTAATCAGTTACGTTTCAGATTTTGGTTTCGAACTTACCTACGTATTTTCCAAACACTGCGTACACTTTTTCCATACTGCTAATCGAATTTCATTACAATAATTGCGTAGTATTGCGACCTGATTAATGAAGTTCATTTTCTAACCCAATCTCAGTAGGAAAGCCTTTCCAGACATGGTCTTGAAAAGGCAGGAAGGTAATGTTTGCAATACCACATAAAAACTAAACTCCGTTAAGTTAAATATGCACTACCGGGTGAATATTTGGCTCTTAAAATTAAGAAGGCAGTGAGCATATCTGTTGATAGAAAACCGTTATCTATCGTCTAAAGCCGTCATTTACTGGAATCGACCAGCGCAACATGTGTTCGTCACCACGGAAAGCGTGTTTAACCGAATGTTGACTACCCAGCGCGGTCGCCACTTGTGCCTTGCTCAAGCACACTCCTGTCGTACGCTCCTGTGAAAATATACTCAGCCTCATGCCGCTTCCGACTGTTTTTTTTTGTACCTGTCGAGTGTCAGGGTTGTCAGCAATGCAAACGCACAGAGCTGAATGAGGGTGACGCACAAGTGGCCACAAACGTTAGAGGCAAACAAACGTAATGCGAGATCTGTGTTAGGACAGTCGGTGTTACAAACCAGAGTCTCATCAGTGTATACTGTTCTTGGCGTCCTGAGAGAAAAGTGCGTGCATCTTTTCGTTTTTCTTAAGTCTGGTGCTCCGGACGGGTAATATTTCACTATTCCTTTCAATTTCCATTTTATGTTAGTTCATTTGGCCTCCTTCATCAAAAAACAAGATAAGAACTCTTTGGCTGCAATTCAGCATCAAGCTTTTAAACTGCGGTATAAATTCAGGCGCTTAATCTGATCTGGATAGTGAATTGCGCCCAGTGTTACCGTGATTTGGCTGTCCTATTCAGTAATTTTAGGTTTTATACTGTGGTGAATGTAATATACGCAAATTTCTGAGATTTCTGAGGGTACCAAAACATTCATACTTTCACAGTGTTGTTTTACTACATGGGCTTTATTTGGCTCGCTCGAACGACCCATTGCGCGTTTTCAACGCGAAGGTCACATGCTTGTAAAAGACCGTCACTTAGTTGTAATCGCTGTGATATCAGGTAAATGCTTATGTAAACTCTGCAGTCACTATTGATGTTATTCGACATACCATTCATATGGTTTCCTCGAAATTACTGTTGGCTCTAATCAGGGTTTTCGGTTTTCTACTCGTATGTTGTTACGTTACTGACTGAACATAGCTGTTATACTCATGTATATTCTCAGATATAACTGAGTTTTCTTTGCTTGCTTTATTCTCCTATAAGCGGTTTTCTATGCATTTTTTACCGAAATTTTCTTATAACCGCTTGTCGTTCCTGTTCTCCTGGAAACGGTTAGCAGACGGGAAATTCCCAACGTTCTGTTCTCCACTGTTGGTACAATCGCAGGAGAAAGAGCTGGAGGCCTTAAGGGCAGGAAGAACGAGGAGTACCGTAGCTCTCAAGCAGCATGAGTGTGTGCAAGGCTTATTGGCTTAGCGCGAATCTCGTATTACGTTTGCTTGCCCGTAACTTTTGTGACCACTTCTGCGTCACACTCACTCGGCTATGTGCGATTGCAATACTGATAACCTTGACACTCGACGAGAAGACAGTCGGAAGCGGTATGAGGTTGAATATATTTCGACAAGAGCGTGCGACAGGAGTGTGCTTGAGCAAGGCACAAGTGGCGACCGCGCCTGGGTTAAACAGGCTATCCAGGGAACCACTCTATGTCTCGATACATGTGCCCCTTAGAATCACCGGAGTATGATCTGAGTATCCCCCCAATAGCCCTCAAGCGTGCATATCAAGAATACTCAGGTGATGATACCATGTGATGACGGTTAGCATCCCCTTTGTTGACGGTTGCCCCACCGTGTGATCCAGTTCACCTCAGTTCAGCCAACACAGGATGGACATTTGGCTTCCAGCCGCTGGAGAATCCAGATAAATGTGTTGTCGGCCGGTGTCCTTAGCTTCCAACAATAGCATGCTCTTTTGTTTCTGAAAGGCAAAGTGCAGTACCAGACCCGACAGATGCGTTTTATGTTTACACCTGAAACTTGCTGTCCCAGCTCTGGGTACACCGCCGCACAGCAGACATCCAGAGCATCTTTGAATCAATCAACATTGTTACTGTAAACCACATTCTGGCTGTCGGCGCTGTAGTAGAATCAACCGATCAGTGGAGAGCCTAACCCTCATCTAAAGCCTTATTTGGTTGTGCCGTAGTCCTAAAGTATGCACTCTGATGGCTTGTCCGCTATCAATGAACAGTTCGTCGCGTTTTACGCCTAAAAGGCCTTCCACTATTTTGAGCTTCTCAGTGGAATCATTACGCGTGCATTAGCATCTGAAAGCGAAACTGCTAAGGTCGTGGAGTCTTTCGTTTTAATTTCTATGCCTTCGGCCAGCCATCATCCTGGAGACCAGCCTCTCTACCTTTTCTAAGCAATTCATATTCTTTTGTGCATACGGCATTCAGGCTCGAACGCAAAACTTAGAGTGCGGTTTTGTTGTAGTTGCGTGAAGTGGCCCAAAAACTTAAGGTTTCCTGCAAGACATCATGTGCCTGAGCCATAAAAGATTCCCTCTGGCCTTTTTCGCCTCTCTTTCGCGCTATTTGGGAGTTTGAAATTGCCCGTAATAGTTTCACCCAGATAATTGGCTTTGGCAAAACTTATAATATAGCCGATTTTATTCCCTATGTGCTCAGCCCCAGAGCTCAAACTTTGGCCCTTGGTCAGGTTCACCGGAAGGTCCCACCTACTTAACCAGGTTTTGACTGCCTCAATGTCCTCTTCTAGTTCTACACCTGCTACTTTAACGTCAGCGAAAAGTTAGCATGGTTTGCATATGCTCTATGCTAGGTTGTTGATGGATATGGGGAACTGTGAATCCTAGTACCGACCCCTGTGGGACACCACTAGGCAGGTCGGGGGCGGCCGTCGTGTACCATCCAACCCTAATACTAAACGTCCTTCCCTTGAGAAAGCCGTTTACCCAAGTGTTTGCCTTCCCCTTTATTCCTAGTGCTTTTACTTTGTTACCCCAATGTTCATGGTTCACTGAGTCGGATGCTTAATAGAGTTCATGTAGCAGGCTTCAACCCGATGACCTTCGTCTAGGAGTTTCGTTACCTGATCTAGAAAAAGCGAAAGATTTGTAAGGCAATACTTATCTACCAAGCCTCCGTGCTATGCCGTAGAAATAGCACTGTGATTCAATAGGTACTCACACATCTGCTTTATAATGACCTATTCCAAGCACCTAAACAAGACGGATATTAGACTCACCGGCCTGTATATTTCTGGCTTCTTTATGTCCGCCCTTGTACATTCCCACTTCTGAAGCACTTTTTCAAGCCTCAGATTTGATGGACGCAGCCAAGGCCAACGCGAAACCCAGTCTGTTCGTCAGGAGTTTGCCCTTCGCGCGTGTTGCGTCACCTGCAAAGAGTGACGGACACAAAGCACTTTCGACGCTATTGAGGTTTGGCTAATACCTCCACGGTTAGCTCAATCAGTGTGCAAGCCATTTTTGAAGATGGGGACAATGATCGACTTCCACCACGATTAGAAGACCTTCTCTGAGTGCCAGATCTTCGAGAACAAAACTTGAAATTCTCTGACCAGTTCCATTCCTCCATCCTGAAGTATAGCTGGGGAAAGGCCATTGGACCTCGGCTATTTATGACGTCCTACATCTCGAATTTTGATAAGAATCTCCATCTCAGTTGGTGGAT
>LUCM01004929.1:0-75453 GCA_008360955.1 Fasciolopsis buskii
GCGTTGCTTCTGGGCGACTGGACTGGTAAACAAGAAAATGAGTAGACAGGCCGCTTGGTGCAATTAATCGAGAAAAGAAAGAAATAAATTGATGTGGCTTACAGTTTACAATATAAAAGCGTTCAATAAAACGCCGTATCAAAGCTTTGAGTGTTACAGTTAGATTTCAAGTAGAAAGTCAGCAGAATTTTTACTCAGAGACCAGCTCCAACTACGTAGTCCAGAAAAATTTGGCAAATTTATCTGACCAGGAAAAAGCTCTAAAGCTGATAAGCCTACTACAAAAAACACCCTAGTTGACTTAAAAAATACTAAAAGAGTACTCACGGCGAGGAGCGGTGTAACGCAGTTTCTTTTGATCTAGAGTAGGACAGTGCAGCTCGCTATCAGGCTTGATCACCAGGTATCAAGGGGATGTGAAGAGGTTAACAACCGAAGAGCCCTTAGGTAAAAATTACTACGTTCGGTGCCGAATAAACCACCAGCTGGAGTCTTTTTCAAGTTTCTTAGGAGGCTGAGAATTAAAGAACTGAAAAAGGCTGCGGCATCGATACAGTAGTTACCGGAACACGAGAGCCCGACCGTCAAAGAAATGTGGATAGTCAGTAGGGGAAGACTAGTCAGGATGACGCAGACCTTTGTCTCTTTTAAATTTGTTAGAGGATATAGTCGGACACCGTTTTGGGGCCCAAAAATCAGGCGAGCAGTAAGAACTCTAAATTTGAGCTGGGCAACGAGCCCATATATCGTACCCATAAATCACCAGGTAGCTAGAGACAAGTTTGCAGTAAAGTGCACATGCGCCAGTGAAAAGAAGAGTTCCTCTTGGAGCGTGACCTAGGAAGGAATAACGAAGCAAACCTCAAAGCGTAGTATACGTATGCACAAGTATCGCAGGCTGTTCTCTAAAGAAGAGCGAAGTGGAAATAAAGTGAAGGTGAATTGAAGGTTTTCTGAGCCACGAATCTGATTTTAACTATTACGATCAATTTTAAACCCTTTAAAACGATGCGCAAGCGCGGCAAATAAGATCAAAGAGGCCCTTCGGGCTCAGGTCAACGATATCCTGCAGGGAACTAGAAGCGTTATGACATTTATACGCGGCTGTCGTAAGATCGCAGCTTGGGCGCCGCACCTACAACGGAATGTAAGTTGGTTAGTGCAAACACAGAAGTTGGCCGAGAAAGCGATGGATTGCCAAATGCACAAAAGTCATAACGAAGGAATCCACGATCTTGGAATTCTAGCTCTCAGACAACGACGTACATGTGGTGATATAATTGAGACGTCAAAATACTTACGGGTCATTCGGGCAGAAAATGTGACGAACTGTTCGACCAGATAGCAGGCAGAGACACCAGAGAGCATAAATTGGAATTGCAGCCAACACCAAGCTTCTTATGACGGTAAGATTATTCACCAACGGGGTAAATCCGCCATGGAACCCACTACCAAGACGTGCTGTCAATAGCAACGATGTTCATGGATTTGGTGAAGCTCTAAATACCTAACGGGCGGTGGTGTACCCAGGGATGGGACAGTAATGTTTAAGTGGGAACACCCAATTTTTCTGTTTCATCTGACACAGAACATGATGATTTGGGTTTCAGAGGCAAAATAACATACTTGTCGTTGGAAGCCACGGACGCCGGACGCCAGCACGCCGACCTGGAGGCTCCAGTAGCCGGAAGCCACGTTTTTGTCCTGCACATGGTGTCACGGTAAAACAGGTCAAATATCAAGGGTTTTTGAATCAGTGAGGGTGATAATGAAGGCGCAGTACGGATGAAAATTGACAAAACGGTGAAAGGCCACCTCCTGAGAAGTGACGCTCCCCAGGTGCTCCCCTGATGTACAATTCAGTGCAAGAAATCACCTGAGGTACACTGGGGTTAGATACTTCACGGGACTGCGGGTAGCCGCATGCATCAATCAGCCAATGTCCTTCTACCCGGAAGCAACGAACCCGAGAGTTGTTGATCTAGCAAACGTATCCAATATAGAAAACAACTGGGCGGATCGAGTCGCGCTCGAAGATAGCCGTAACACCTAGCCCATATCAGCTAAGAGAACTCGGTAATCCAAAGATGGCTATATTCCCCAAGTAGTATCAGGTAAATTTGCAGTATATAGGCAGGTCAGCAGGCAGAAACTTCCGGGCTGATGAGTTAGGGAAGGTATGAACCACCTAGAATAGTGCGGCAGACTGCACCCTAAGAATGTGCGACTATACTCGGAAGGGAGAGAAATAAATTGGTTTCCTTTGTCTGCAGATATTACGTCACCAGTTCGAGTAATGAGGACGATAGCCAACTCCTTCAAGCCCTGGCGGACGCAAAAGTCTGCTGCCAACAAGGTTATAATCATCGGCTATTTCTATCCGCCGCATATCGTTCGGGAGACGAAATTTGTATGCTCAGGATTTTGGAGGAAAAAGTTCTACTAAGGCTGTATCAAAATGCCATGCCGTTATATGTGAAGGAGAACACTAGGTATAGGGCGGGATGTACGCCACTCCTACTGGACAATGTAACTACAAAGCAGAATAATACAGGGCGACTACAGCCCCTTCTTCCCTGGGCAAGCTTGATCACGTGACTGTGAACTGCACCCTCCGCACAAGGCATCCGAGGGCCACGCCTGAGAGGGCAAGAAGCTTCAAGGTAATTGATACAGGTAAGCTCCGTGATATGGCATTAGAGCCATCATGGGGCACTGAAGAAACCAGTGTGGAAAGCCTGTGGCAGGTAATAACGGATACCCTGGTCGGTCTCCAGCAAGCGTTTGCGCTGCCGAAGGGGGCAGTGCAGCGTGGTGGGAGGCGGAAATAGGCAGGGCTATAAAATATCGGGACCGAAGCCGTTCACGGTGTGAGGCCCACGAGGTAAGCCAGGCATGTGCTTCACGTGCTAAAAGCAGAAACGACCCCAAAAGTTTCGCGCAAAACGCCAACTACAGATAGGAGTCAAGATTAGCCAGACGTGCCGAGAAGCAGCTCAAGAAATGATGCGTAGGTTCACGAAGGCTTTCTGCCCACTAACGGTGAATAGAGGTCATTTTGTAGCAGGTGACATCAGCAAGGCAAAATCACGAAAGGACCACTTTGGCGGTGCACGTAGGGTCGATGCGGGTGTGAATATTAAGTGGGATCTTTTGCTTCCGCCACCAGACATAGACGACTTACAGTTAACAGAGGACACAGTTCGCCTATAACTAGGGAATATAGACGCTGGCAAGTCTGCTGCCCCATATGGGACCCATTCCAGTATAATAAAGACTGGCTGGCACCTTGGCAGAGCCGACCCGTAGGTTATACCGGGCAACTCCGCAGCAGGTATATCTGCAGCAGAACTGGAAAATTGCAGCGGTAGTGGCTATCGACAAAAGTGGTTCACGGTGAAAAATGAGAAATTCCAGACCGGCGAGACTGACCACCGTCCTCTGCAAATTGCTGGAAGGCAGTAACAGAGAGGACGTATGTCTGTATCTGACGCAGTACCCCGTCCAATGCCAAGATCAACGTGGAATTTTGAAAAACACAATTCTCCTGTTTCTCAGACAAGGGTACAGGCAAACTGCATATAGATATGACGGTAAAACGTCATTTCGGCTTCAGTAAATCTTTTGACTGGGCAAATCGACGCCCTATGCTGTCGTTATTGCGAGCCCTTGTAGTGATTATAAATTTAATGAAGTGCGTGGGCGAATATTTAAAAGGCAAAATGTTTTACTTCCGAGTCACACCGGCTAGTTCGGACACAAGGATAGTCACTACTGGAGTGTCCCAAGGCTCGGCATTAGGGCCGCTGTTGCTTTTACCTTTGGCAAATGATTTACCCGTGACCCATTTTTCTGCCAGCCCCATCTTTGCAGATAACTTGGTCGCTGGGTCCTCTGGACAGAGGTACCTAGGCAGGGATATCGTCTCAGAATTAACATGGGGAAACATGGGATCTAAAAATTAAGGCAGGAGAAGGCAGCTTGCTTTCAAGAAACGCAGAGTGCATTACAGTTGAGCATGAGGACGGTCTTCTCCCTCTAGTTGCAGTAAGCAAATGAAGAGACCCTTGTGGCGGAACATGATTTTCTTCCGGATCGTTTGTTCACTCGAATGCTACCCTTCAGCAACCATATATCTGATAGCTAAGGCATCAGCATTGTAGTTGCAGCTGTACTTCAATAATGCACCGGCGGTTCTTGTAAGCTTTAAGCATTCTTTTGCAAGCGGCTGCAGCCGTCAAAGTCTAGATACAGCATGCCTGACAGGGAGTTGCCGCTGCCCACCTTGCTATCGGCTACTTTAGGTGCGCACTAAAAGGCCACCCATTCCGGGTGTTCACGAATCACAAACTGCCGATCCACTCGAAGCACTCAACCTCCGATCTGCACTCGTCTCGTGGAACCCGCAGTTCACTGTAAACATACGACATGTCACTGGAGCACACAACTTCGTTGTTCATGCACTTTCACTTATACATTAGCCCCATTTGTCTCCGATGCCGAGCACAGGTGATGAAACCTGACACCAACCGACTTCGGCAAGACAGATTCTCGAACGTAACCTTTTTGCCTGTCAAAGCCTTACAGGACGTATTTCTTTGTGATGTACCTCAAGGCCGTCCAATGCACATGTTGCCAGAAGCTTACCGTTATCCCTTATTTCTTTCGTTGCACAACCTCGCCCACCCGGATATGGCTGCTTGGGTGAAGTTGATGATCGAGTGTTTTGCGTGGTTCACTGTTAAACGCGACGTGCACCAGTGGTCACGCTCCTGCCTCCAAAGCCAAAGAGTAAAAGTATATCAGACGCGTTCGCACCACGCACATGTTGATCTCGCAGGGCCTCTCCAGCCATCCCACGGCTACGTGTGCAGAACGTTTCACTTGTTAGCCACAGGCCATACCAATACCCTGCATGACATCAGAAGAGGCAGCGGAGGCCTTCTTTGGCAGTATGGTAAGCATATTTAGTTGCGCCGCTGCAGTGACCAGCGACCATGGCTCCCATTCAGATGGGACGTTCTCATATTTGACTCGAACAGTCAGTTATAAATAATAGAAAAACTGCCTACCACCCGCAAGCTAATGGATTGGCGAAAAGATCTCGCCGGCAAGTAAATCCAACCTACGAGCCCATGATTACCCACTTTGCAGCGAAATTTTACGGTTAGCTCTGTTAGGCCCTCAGAGGACCTTTAAAGAGTAAATGTGCACGATACCGAACGGGCTTGTCTGCCCGCACAATTCGCCTCGCCGGAAGGCTGGTGGCTCCGTCTAGGCCCACATACTTCAACTATAGTGACTACGCAAAACGTCTTGCACGTCACATGCGAATGCTTCGCGCCTGTCTACCACGGGAGCGACGATCTCTGGGGCACATTCAAGTAGCATTGAATACTTCAACTCGCGTTTTTAGCCTGCATTGACAGTGTTCGACTACCGCCGTGTGCCGGTCCGCTTATCGTAAAAAATGCGAGCAAAAGTTTCGTTTTGGACGAAGCCGGCTGACACGACGCAGGGCTCATCGATTGCGACAAACTTGCTGCTGTGGAACCTTGATTGACCGAAGGAATTCTCCCAATTCATGAGTCTCACCAACTCTGCTGAGTTCAGCCGCTGCCGAAGTTGTCCGTGGAGACATCTTTTGGGATTGGAGAACCAGCGCCGTCCGCCGCAGCCGAATTACCGGATATGCGGAACAGCCGTTGAGGGCAAGGTAAAATACGTGGTCGTTTTTTTCGATTTCGCCAAAATTTTCACGTCACATTGTTGAATATATGATTTTATTTAACATGACAACACGTTCGCCACCGTAATTAATTCACCGGCAGCAATTTCGCCGCCATGGTACATCGACAAACACGACACCGAATGTGGTTTGGGTGTCCTCCGCCAAGTCGAGTATCTGCTGGTGCTCGTAGGCACCGTTTCCAAAATTTTTTCTGTAACCTCTTTCAGAAGAACCCCTGCAATGACTCCGGCACGAAAACCAACAATCTCATTGTCGACAGCATTCATGCACCCGTGGGCAAAGTGAAACTAGGATCAGACACTCACATTTAAACAGTTCTGGTGAATATCTCTGGCGAGTTTGAAACCCATGGTTGCGGGACGCGGTCAGGTTTACCGTTTTGACTGGTGCTCATCGGGTGGGTCGCTCAGCTGTAGCAGTGTTCGGGCGCAGCTAGGTTGGTGGATCACACCTCAAGTGTTCATCTCTTAGATGTGTTTTTCAGGTTGGCGTCCGGCGCACAGTTAGCTCCTAACAACTAACGCCATGGAGACACCGAGAGAGCGGAAAAGTTTTCCATTGGCGAGCGACCTCAGGGCACGATGCCCTTCACAAGTTTCCGGCTTGCTCTGGATGGTTCCAATGAAAGTCCTTCTCTGAAGGTCTTCTATGAGGCGGCTCCTTCAGCAGAACATGGAATTGTTTCTCCGGATTTCTTGTTTAGCTAATCGCTGACCGCCCAGTGAGGTTGCCAATAGGACGTTGACCACGCACGCTCCACCGATACGCTCTTGTCAGACATACTGAACCTCTAACAGATTCCGACACTTTTGTTACGCCGATCGAGTGACCGGGTTATTGGCGCTGCGATCGTGCAGAACCGATTAAGGGTGACGTAAAAGTGGTCAAAAGGGTTATGGGGAAGCGACCTTAATATGAGATCCGTGTTAAAGCAATCTGTCTCATATCTTGGAATCAACCATGCATCTTATTTTAAGTGGACTGCGGCCGCATTGAAAGCCAAGGAGCCTTATTCGTCTGAGGCCAGCGCTGTCGGGCAGAAGTGCGAAGAATTTCCTCTGTATAATGCTTTCGTCTGGCCTCGCCTAGAATAGCACACTCAGGCTTGGTCTCCACTATTCCAAAAAATTAATAACTGTTTGCAGAATGTGCGACCAGAAGCCCCACACGTGACTGAGGACTAAAGGTAGAAGACCTAGGAAGAGCGATTAACTGAACTAAGATTTTTCTAATTCGAACACCGAAAGGTTCGAGGTGGTTTGACTGAGACGTTCAAGGTGGCCAAAGTTCTAGGCGGAACTTTTCCTGATACTCTTTTTCACGAAGATTCGGAATTCAGAATTAAGGAAATCGAAAAGAAACTGACATAACTTTGATCTCGGCTGACTGCTAAGTCACACTTCTTCATCAACAATGAGGTAGATGGCTTAAATAAGCTTTCCACACATATTGTTGAGACGCCTGCAGTCAAAGTGAAATTAGGTCATAAGTGGGATGGCTCGAGTTAGTTGGTCCGCAGTCAATAGATGATTGCTTCGTTTTTTACATTGCAAACCCATTTTGAAACGCCCACGAACCAATCCTTCTCCCAACCGATGGCTAAGATGAGTCATTATTTCCCTACCGCTGGTTGGCAGAAGAAACGGGAAGCTGAAACGCCAGGGATAAAGCAAAATATGTAACACCGGCAGCATTGGATGGCAACTTCTGAACATACAAGTGGAATGACTCTGGAAGCTCGTTTGGCCCTCAGGCTCACTTCTGTCCGCAACTAAAGTGATCGAGGTGATATCAGTGAGTGACTTCAAAGTCATGTTTGGGAAAGACAGTCTGTGAGTCGCAGGGCTGAGGAAGTTGGTCAAGGGTATGCAAGTAACTAATTTTCCTCTTTTGAAGGTGACGGAAATGACAGGTTTGGAGCCATATACAAGATTGCTTATGCCCCACAGAAACTGGAAGGAGGTTTCCAAACGGTGTTATTGAATCATCTGATTCCAGGGGCTTTCGGTGCATGAATCTGGGTGATCAGACATCCAGCGTAGTCCTACAATCTGGAACTGGAAGTGAACTGGACTGGAATGCATTGAAGATTTTATAGCCCTCGAGATTGACTGGGTTTGATAGACCGTCCCGAAAGACTCGTTTGGCACCAGCTGCAGCTCGTGCAATTAAGTGAGATAGCTCAACACATTACCCAGGTGACTTGATGGAGATTCGACCAAGTATCTTCAGTCCTTAAATTGGCGCTAACAAGGGAACCGAAAGTTATAGGGAGCCCTGAGTTGGAAGAGCCAATAGGCAGGAGCGACCACGCGGTAATGCGTATGCTACTGAGTCCGCAAGGAATGGTAGCCCCCACAAATATAGCAGGAACTTCTCAAGAATGGATGAAGTAGGTTGCTGGTCCTGGGTATCCAAATTCGGTGGGAAGTAGAAAGAGGTAGCAATTTCGTGGATCACCAGTGGGAGGCAATTAAGATCAACCTGTTGGCAATAAAAGACTTGGTTTCACCCCTCCGCAGGGTCAAGCGAAGAGGGGCTACCGCCAAGGTGGCGGAGTAAGATCGTGAGAGTCAGGAAGCGGAAAAGAAGGGCTTTCATGAGGTGTAAGGACACGCAGGGCTACCGAGACTACCTGAGTTAAATAGAGGGGAGAAAGAGAATGTCACGCATCCAACGACAGCGCCGAACCGCCTAAGAGGAGCGGATCACTGGGGCTCCTAAAAGAAACCCCAAAGACTATTACAACTACGTGGCGGGGGTCAAAAATTATTCTTGCTTATCTGCATGAGCAAAGCAACTTTGCAGTGAAACTGAATGGTGGCCGACAAGCGGCAGTAAACTTTGTCACCTGGCTGGGCTACCAGGCGATCAGCAAATTCCTTTTGTACCATGACGACTGCAGCGTGGTAGCCCCTTCCGATTTGTATCAAGCGATGAAGGAAGGGCGACGAGATTTGATAGGGTAAATTAGCAACACAAAGATCAAATTTGGGCCAACTGTTTGCTTCACAGCATCTCCCACAAGTATTTCCAGTTTTGATCTATTCGAACATGCACTAATATACAGCAGGGCAGAGAACCGTTAAGGTCTAAGGCTGCTTTGCGAAAGTCCGTGTGCGGATTGGAAACCACCAGAGAGTTAGACCGACCGGCAGTCAGGAGAAAGCCGACTGTCTTTCGGAATTTTTCCAGGCAGTATACAGGCGGGACCATAGGACAGGGAAAAACGCTAGGTCCCGCCACCCTTATGGCGGAGATGCCGGATGGAGCAATCACGGGGGAAGACCTGCAGGACAGCCCGAATAAAGGAATGCGCCGAAAGCGGCAGGGCCTGATGGGATCCATTCAGCTATGGTATAGCCGCTGGCGGAGGTGCTGGTGAAACCTTTCACTCAGATCTTTAATGCAATGCTGGACGATGGGCGGCCTCTCGTAGACTGGTTGACGTCGACAGTGGCACCGGTGCGTGAAGGGGGACTAAAACAGACCGGTGTGCTGCAAATTCCTGAAAGGGTCCTTTGCGGCGGAGTAATCAGTCACCCGGAGGCCAACAAGCTAATGACAGCGGGGCAACGTAGCTTCTTGGCACAAACTTTTGTGCCCGACTAACTTCATAACCTTCCTGGACGAAGTAACAAGTAGAACTCAGAGGGGCGAAAGAGTGGAAAGCATTTGGTTCCATTAACCGCAGGTTTCCTAACCGGAAGGTGAAGGCTCTTGGGGTGGATGCCAAGGCGAAAATTAAGGTAGCAAAAGTCCGAAGGGTAGATCTTTCAAAGTGAGAGTCGAGAGGTGTCCATCGGACAGAGGTTTGCTATACAGCGGGGTGCCTTATGTGTCTGACTTATGCCAGCGAAATGGACAATGGTTCGTAAAATCGGCAATACATGTTTGCCGACGAAATCAAGCTATTAGAGACAGCAAACAGTGAGGCTATCCAGAGGGATCTGGATAAGGTTAACTGGTGGTATGCAGAATGGGGTCTTCCGTTGAACTTGAGCAAGTGCCAGCGGCTCATGGACAAAGCAAACCCCTCTCACCACATGGATCCACCTGGGCACCATGTCGTGATGGAAAAAATTCAGCACTCCAGGGGCCTCGAGATAGTAGTGAGTACGAAATTTACACCTAGTCCTCAGTGTCAGAAGACGGCCAAGAAAGCATGGTGTGCCTTATGCCAACTTGAGAACACCGTAGGATCTTGGAGGCCTAACTTTCTCCTGCTCCGTTCAAAGCATTTGTCAGACCGCGACGGGAATATTGTGTCCAGGCAGGGAAACTGCATTTAGTAAGAGATAGAAAAATGATGAAACAGGTTCAGCGTGTTTTTACACGGTGGTCTGGACATTTGAGGTACATGGGATATGAGCAGAGGTTGAAGGCGCTTGGCTTGTAATCCCTGGGAAGATAAAGGGAAAGAGGCGACCTAATACAGGCCTTCAGGATCATTTAGGGCCTGGCCGAGATACGGGGTCATCGAGGAGCCTTATTCCCGGTAAGGGGGAACTAAATACCAAGAGGGAACGGGAAAAAGACTGCGAGTGCATGTAACCACCGGGTTCAAAAAGAAATCCTTTGCCATACGAGTGGTGAACAGCTGGAACAAGCTACCGGAGGAGGTGGTAGAGCGGTATCAGTGCGCAAATTAAAGGTGAGGCTAGACAATATATGGCTAGCTGTCTTTGGAGAGGGTTGTGTGTGAATTGTGGAGCGGAGGAGATGGTCGAGAGGAAAGCATCTCATTGAATTTTCCTCCTTGAAGGAACTGAAGAGAGCTTCTACTCTCCTGTTTTCGAATCATCTTCATGTCCAAGGGGCTCTAAGCGCAAGAACCTGGACGATCAGGCATCTCGCCTTATAGTCCTGTAATCTAACTGGAACTGGAACTGGAACTGGAACTGATATGCGTTACACCAACAGTTGCGTGCTTGTTGGGGTGCGCTTGTCGTTCGTGGCGTTTAATGAGCACGTTGTGGGTTGTCATTTGGGATTTGTTTGTGTGAGTGCATATACTGATGCGGTTACTGAACTTTGGTTCACGGCTGACTTTCCGTCTCTGTTTTCCAGGACTGCCACGCGGCCCATTCGAGAACGCGCTGTTGTAACGAGCGAGTTATAGATTTCCACGTTGGACTTTGTTGTGTAGGTGTTGATGCTGGCTGATACACTTTCCGGGCTTCGGATCACGCGAGTTTTTCTCTTTGTCGTCCATTGCAGATCGATATGTGCGAGCCCCATCGAAGAGCGCTGTCCCGCAATCGGCATTTTACCTTGTCTGAATGCATATTACGTTAGTGGATAGTGTAGCTTGTTTGACGCCATTTTGGTCTGATTTTTTAACCTTTGATGTTGGTTCGTATGTCCACTTGAAGTCGGATCGCTTTTGTCTTCTTGTTTCTGTACTCTGCAAGTCCGCCATACAGAGATGACGGAAATGAGCAGTGTGCCGCTCTTCACAAAGAAACTGGACGCTGTGCGGGTGGATATCCTTTCAGAGTGCCCGTTAGCGTAACAGCTCAAATATCGCTCTTCTATCGCCGTCAGCGAGTCATACCTGTTACTGCTTTTTGCAGTGTCTTCTTCCACCACTCACCCCGTAATTGTTTCTTGGCCCATTCTCTATCACCGTTAACTAGGGCTAGTAGCTGAATGATTTAAATCTTACCTCAAGGGTGAACATGCAAAGTACAGAGGCTTGTTTTGTTGCATTTATTAACCTCTCGAATGGTGCTCCCGACAGGCGACACACATTTCAGCTACCAGAAGACAAAAGATTCAAAGACACCGAAGCCCTTTGGGACATGTGGGCTGGCGGATGAAGAAAACTGGACTACTAAGGGCATTGGACGCCTGTCCTGTGAACTGGTTTGGTTCGGTTTGAAGTTCCGCAAGGACCGGCCCATTCTTCACGCCGATCTCGACACGTCGATGAAATCGGAACTCCCAGCCAACACTTCAAAATGTCCCCACATGACCTTGGGTCGGCCTGATGCTGTCCTTAAATAGAGCTTGTGTGGAATTTGTCTGGCGTTTGTGAGACCTCGGCAATTTAATCTTTGGGAAGCTGAGGATTCATTAACAAACAGGCAAAGCATGTGCTTCTTCCTGGGGTATGCTTTGGCCTATTGGGAGATCTTTTGACCGTCTAAATGCCCGGCTCCGCACATCTGTTCATGGATGGACTACGAAGGCATGTTGTGCTCTTCTGCTCGTTGACTAAGGTGGGTAGAATGGAGCTGATCCACCGGCTCATGGAGAGGCTTTCTGGGATCGACCATGATTTTTGATCTCGGATATCGCTTGTTTCCGATATGCTACCAACGACCCAACAGCTGTTTGCTCTGTCTCCATAACATCCTCCGTGATAACATGGAACCGTGACTTCGCGCTGAGTTTTCACTCTGCAACTGTTCAGTTACCATCTCACTCTACTTAAGTCACATTCAACAGGCTTTCTACCTGTGTATCCTATCAGGAGAGAGGCGAGGGTTGTTGGTTGTTTTCAGATTACCGATCGTTTCTCGCAAATACGAACTTCAGACATCCTTATCGCCGCTGCGCCACCCGGCCTCCGTCTGAGTCAGTAATGGAATCAAATCGACCACATTGCAGTTAGATGTCGATGGCGAGGCAATTTCCTTGGCGCCGACCACTTGGTAGTTTTTATCAGTTTGTCAGTGTGCCTCGCTGGGCACTCGAAACGCACAGTGCAACATCGATCAGACTGCGATTTGCCCTCTGACCCGACTAGCCGGATAACTTTGCGAAGGGCGTCAACTGAAAGCGGGAGTTTCTACCAGCCCCGTGAAGTCACTGAGTGCGGGTTGCCTATCAAGAATGCTTTGCATTTTGCTAGCCTAATGTGTTGTGGTCTCAACCGGTGGTATGTGAGGTCTTGGATTTCTGCTGCCTCTGCTACTTCTTGATGCTGGTCAATCCATCTCGGCTGGTGACGTGCACGATGAAGCAGGGCTGGTCACAAGAAAGCTTTCATAGGGGTCGCGAGATCTGTTGGTCTCATCGTGCAGTAAAGACGGAACATACGGCCTTCATGGAAAATCTGCAATCTACTTCGCCTCATCCGAGCCACTGCAGGAACGTGTTGGATGTGAACGAGGTGGCTCGTAAAGTTGATGGCTCCGCTTTTTACGGTGAACAACTACCCCTTTTGTATTTCTTTCGTGGTATTTTCTAGCACAGTTTAGGTCGCACCGAGCATCATCGTCTTTTTGCTATCGGCACACATCTCGTGGCCTATACCGACGTATTCACTTTACGCAAGGAAATCCCAAGATATATATGCCATGAACGGCGGAGCTTCAGTGGTCCGTTTAAAAGTGATTGGATGGAACTGGTCAAAGAACAGGTTTTGGTTTCGGAGGTCTGATAAGTTCCTTCTTCAAGGGCGAAAATCGACTGGTTTCCCATCTTTAAGAAGGGCCCACGCAAGAACTGCGCTGACCACAGGGATGTTAGCCTAATCTTGATACCGTGAAAGCTGACAGTACCCGTCATCTTTCGCAGGTTATACAAATCCCATGAAGAGTCAACTCACAATGCGCTTTCATCATCCATCATCCCAAGGGGAGTACGAGAAGACAGCATTATAACCTCATTTGATTTCAACTTTTCCGTGGAATGTTTTCTGCGGGACGCTTTATATGGTCTACTGAAATTGAAATCCTCCCAGTGAACATTCTTTCGGATTCAGAAGATGCTGATAACACTGTCTTTCTGAGCGATGATGCACAAGCAATCAAACACGTGTTGGATAACAGATTAAGGTATCACGGTACGGTATGTTTTTGCGCCTTTGAAGTGCAAGGTGCTTCCTCAAGACTGGCGGGAGTCTGTGCTCGCATCCACCTTTTAGGACTATTGATTCGAGTTGATCAATAACTAGGTGTCTTGGGAGTTTGATTACGACTAATGGTGTTGGAAAAGATCACATCACAAAACAGAACAGCTTTTGCGAATTTGTGACACCGGCACATTTAGCTTCCCCTGAAGGGAAGTGTATACAGTGCCACAGTCGGCGTGTGGCGGTAGGCGGCAGCTCGTTCTCGCCCGGATCATGACGAGGCCTGGCCTAATGCGACCCTACGGATTCCAAGCAACTTCATGCTTTAGGGTCGCGGTTACCAGCTCCCCCCTCTAGTAGCTATGAGACATCCCGCTTCCACTACATGCACGTGAGAAGCATTTCATAAAAACACTCGTTTCGTAAACAATTAGGATGAAGTCTCTGATGAATTCTACGCATTTCATCCATTGAAGGTTGTTGGAGAATGTTTTCGATTATTGGGGTAACCTGGGGTTGTGAGCCGCATCTGGTCCCGAGTTAGAGGAAATGGCGTTTGAAAGAACTGTGCCTCATCCCGGTTTCTTCGCCGATCACCTGAGGTTGGTTTGGTCCTTCGGTAAGCTGTTCAGCGGTTGGTGCAAGATTGCTCAGTGAAACCGAATCTACGCGACCATATGTAAAATGAATGTTTACAGTTAGGATTGCATTCCAGGAGTTCAACTAATTGGTCAAGGATGGATTACCAGTCGCTTTTACGAAGGAGGACTCTGTCCTAATTCGCCAACGAGCTGGGTAACAATGTGCCTGCTGTGGCTTTCCGGTTATATTAGAACATCCTCTCGTGGGGTGTACAGTTCACTGCCGTGCAAAGTAGAGAACGTAGTGAGTGAGACGCGTTAAGAAAAATTCCCCGTTTTTGAAATACCAGATTTCGAGAACGCAGCCAACATGATAGTTTTTCAAATGCTACCGTTCAGACATCCGAATTGCTCGTTAAAATGGAATTATACGATATAGTGCGACCATTGCCAGTGCCCCTGTTGTAAAGAATATTTCATTTTGCGGGCGAAGCAGTCAGAATGTATGTAAGAAAACATACCGAAGATAGAAGAAATTAATCAAACATTACAGTACGAACATATGCATCTGAATAGGCATGAACAAATAGAAAACGAGGGAATTCGTTAATAATCGTTGGTAAAGATCTGTTTCTGGAGTTAGATGAGACTGATCCTCTGAAATCTATGCTTTTACATTCAAATGATTGAGAAGACTAGGGTGATAGAATGCTCGGGGCATTGTAAAAATGCGCGTTAATTTCAGCTGTTGCGATTGGTAGATTAATAATTAACAAAATGTAACATCCTGGGTACTCCGGGATGGCCCAGAGAGCGTTGGAATTCTTTTGGAGAGGGACTGGAGACAGATCCACAGAAACCGCGCGAGATTATCAGTGAGACAATTTTCACCCCCCCCCAGGGCGATAAATGGTGTCGTAACGCAAATCGGGTAATTTACTTCGCCATTGTTGGTTTCTCCATTTCGACTTCATTTTTAAACTTTTTGTCAAATGTTAACGATCTACGGTCAACCACTAACTTGAAGTACGTTCCGGTCAGTAAATTCTTATTTTCCCAAGACCTCGGCGATAACATGTGCTTCCTTTTAAACCAAGTAATACCGGGGCCAACATACTGGGCGAAAATCTCACTGGTTTGCCGTTCTGGTTCAAGAAGGCCGATGTCTGGTGTATTGGTTTTCACCACTAAGGTGAGTCCTGGCTCAACAGTTGCTGAGATGGCGTTCTCCAGATTATCCGACGATGTTAAGACGTTGCTCGGTAGGGGGAATGTCCGATTTCCTATGAGCAGGTTGATCTTACCCAGGAAGTGTGATATCCACTGGGGTAGTATGCAAGCATACTTGTCGTACGCTCTTGTGTTTTCACGTTGTTCGGCGAAGGTAATTCTTTCGGATCGGACCTAATAACGTCGTTCTATACTTCAAACCCGAGAAGGCAGTTGTTGAGTACGGATAATGCTGTTTGGCTTGTTAGATGTAATGCTGTCCTTCTTCGCGACTTTCGGTCGTGTTCAATCCTGGCTCTGCTAAAAGCCAGGTTGTCTACATAGACAAAATTACAGTTTTGTATTTATGATACCATCGATCGCACGTTGAGAACACGCTGCTCTGTTTGCCACGCCAAATCGAACGCGACAAAACTGACAGTTGGACGCTAGCCTCGAATGCGGTATAATGTTTCTCACTATTTACTCGGTGGTGGTAGGCGCTCTTCAAGTCGAATGCTGTTCGCTTCATGTCGCGAGATTTTTTCGACTAGGTCATCCATACGCGGGAGTAGGTAAGCATCTAAACTGGTGAGGCGATTTATCGTTTGCCTACGAACGACTACTAGTCTCCTGGTATGACGTCCACTCCTAACACCAGATTTCCGCTCTCCAAGGTGACTTCGAGGGCTCGATAATGCTGGATGATAATGCTTCGACCTCAGACATTCTTCCAAGGATTGTCGTCGTGCCTTAGTACTGGTCGACATGCAATCGGAGAAAATGTGCTCCAGTAGTGTTTATAGTTCAGTTCTGATCGCGAGGAGTCCGCAGGGGAATAACACTAGTTTAGAATTAGGAAACGAGATTTTAACGCTTTCAACGAGTCTGAGAAGTTATGCCCATGTAAGACATCTGCACATAGATCAGACAAGACAAAGTTTAACACGTTCGGAAGAGAAGTTTCTGAATTGTATAGATGCAAATAAATGTCCCTGAGTAGGGTGTGATAGACTGATCGTTGCCATGACGGTTCTTTGTTGCGATGCAGCAACATACCATTTGTGCTTTTCAATCACACTTAAAATGCAGTTATTTGAACTTCCGGTATCAATTCGCGCGCCTAATTTTACCTCATTGACAGTGATGAGGGTGGAAGCATATGAGAGACAGTAGGGTGGTCGCAGCAGTGACAGAAAACAGTGGAATCCACAGATGACTTAACTTATCGGGCAGAAAGTATGGATTTTCCTACTTTTGAACTTCGGCAGATCCTCTGAAAATGCCCCCTTTTTCATCACCCTTTTCTTGAAGCCACATTCGCGGGATATTTGATTCTAAAGTGTCGATTCAAACCACAGAAACGGTTTTCTGCTCCTCCTCTGTAGGGGGCCTTAGGGACTATGGGGCATTTCACTTCCATTACACTCATGCGCGGCATGAAAGAGTTGCCTGGCTAGATCAGAGACGGACATGAGACCAGGGTTCTTTCCTTCCAACTATCGTTGACGGATCTGGTTGGAATTCAGCCAACGTTTGAATGGCTCGAATAAATTCGTCGCAATTTTCATCAGGGGTCAGCGCTGATAAATAGAGAGAGAAAGAGGCTGCAAGTTCCAGAGGAATCGGTCGGTGGCCTGCTCCTGTTTTTGCCTGGTGTTAGGTAACACGTGGCGTGCAAAATTTACTTTTTGGCAAGTTGGATAGTTGCGATGGCAGAGTTGTAGTCGCTGCAGACATTGATGTGTCTAGGATTGACAGAACGATGGAGTTTGTTAGGATGACCAGTTTATCAGAATTCTCAGGCTCTATAGAAGTCAAGATGTAGTCTAACCTTCTATTCCACTGAGTCCAGTGGTCCGCAGCATCTGGAGAGAGGGAATTTGCGTCTAAGTTTATTAAATTACGATCGTCTACAGCGAGAGGTAACAAAAGGCGAATGAATACTCGAAGTTAGGCTTTAATCAGCACGAAACAGTCCATGAATAATGCGTAAATTTGCATGTTATAACACGTTTACCTCCGAGGGGAAAGTAATATGCAAAACCATGGAAATAACGAGTATTCAGTTACCACAAATACGTGTTGTGTATACCTACTCATCGCCTACCTTGTCATGCTATTTTTGGACGTGTTGAGCAAGGCAGAAAGAAGTGATGCAGCGGTCAGGCTATGGTTTGGCTTTGCGGTATGAAGAAGTTAGCTTCGGTTTAGCCTCGGTTGGGGTCCAAGAGATGGAGATTGTTGTTGTTTAGAGACGCTGAGAGATACATCTCAGAACCGGAGTCGGGGATGCGAATACTGTGTACCCTCTCTGTAGAACTCGTCCCCTTCAAAATAATGGCGAACTTTATATATGTATCAAGCTGTTTATCATGCAGGGCGGTCTCGGTGGCGCCTTCCATCCGCTCCCCCCAAGTAGTTTATTCTTGAATAGGGTAATGTGCATACCGTGTGGTCTAAGAATAGTTCATTCTGTTTTCCAATTTATTTCTTTTTCACTTACCTGGTAGTTACCGTACTACCTATCCGTTCCAGGCATTGAGCACTGTTGTGCGAACTTCATTGAACTATGAAGAGTATAGATGTTGATCAAGTGTCGCGAAACCCGAAATTTGCTCCAGCGAAGCGAAGCAGCCAGCAGAAAGCTCGTTCTGTTCGGGACCTATTTGCTGATGTCGACCAAGAACCGATATTCAAGGATAAACGAGGTCGCCCTTGGGTAAAGAATCCTCGGGCTTATGTAAAAACGCAACTGTCTAAGACTCGCCACCTAAATCCCAATGAAACCACAACCTCTGAACAGTTGATGGAAGTGGACAACGAGCCGGAATATTCGGAGGACCATGACTTGCAGAAAAAAGTATTAGATACGAGAGAAGAGAGCAGTGACGAAGACAGTGATCAGTCTGAGCAATCAGACTCCGCATCAGACAATGACGAGTCCATTACATCCACCGAGTCAGATAGTGAACGCGATCCAACGGAAGTGATTGCCGATTTGCAAGGTAATTTGCGATCTTGACGTTTCATGTTATTTCAAGCGCTTTACTGCGGGTAATAAACTTTGATTTCGATGCATTTTCGTTAGATAAACCGGTAATATGGAGGTCTGACATCGTTGAGACACAAAGCAGTGTGACGAGGAATGTGGTCCGCTCGATGGCGAATACTATTGATGAATAACTGATGTTCATTCATGCAGGAAAATCTCATTAGTAGACCGTGAAAACTTAGTCCGCATATCCAGTTGAAAAGAGACTACTGAAAAACGAGGTATGAATTTTTGATGTAAGTTGGATCACATTGGGAAAGTTATTTGGAAAGGCTTTGAAATCCTCTGCACACATACACACGCACGAAACTGCGTAATTAGGAGGCGCGTTTCTTCGTCTGCGATGCACATAAGTATTTGGTCACTGCTAAAAACTCCACGCCTAGCCTTGTCTGACTTTTGTTATTATTGACGTAATCCCTATTAAATATGAACATTATCATTGTGCTTTGACTGTAAATAATCCGAACTGAATGGCAAAATAAACCAGTGAAATGCAAGAAAATTTGGCAATGTTCACCTGTAGTGTTAAGTTAATGTTTGGGTTAGGAAATTTCAAAAGGCTGTATTTTAATAAACACTGAAAACATCGATATTCATTTTTATGCGGAAACACCAACTGTTCACTTAATCACGAAGCAAAATTCCCGAGGAGAACAAATTTAGTCCAGCCAATCTAAGTTTGCAGTTTTCTAAACCAGTCTCTGTCGTGTTGCAGGAAGACCATTCACACTCGGGTTAGCCGATTTCCTGTGTCATAGATACATCGCCAGTGCTATCAATAATCGCTCATGATAAGTTGCTTTCCCTAACTGAGTTTCTGTGCTACTTCCAACCAAATCCCTTGAATGTTATTCTCATAGTTATATTTATGTATATAAAGGCGACTTGAACAGCCGGTCGCCTTATTTTCTCATGAGAATGGGTATAACATCCGGTCGTAGTGGACTTCCGATTAACAGTGCTGTGCAATTCCGTATCCCAAATCACATCTGATTTATACCAGTCGTCGCTTCAGTCTAGAAGTCCAGTCTGGAAAGACGGTTAATGCGATTGACAAACGATGTTGGCAGTTCCCAATTTTTAATGATATCTTCCTGCGTCCTGTTATTTTACTAACCATGAACTTTTCCCCTTTTCGTTTTCTCCCTGATTGTCTTGTACCGGTTCACACTCCAAGACGCTGATTGGCATGAGTTAACAAAGGATGCAGCACCAGCAAAAAATATCGGAAAACGACTGGCTTTGCTTCATTTTGATTGGGATAATACAAAGGCGGAAAACATCTACATGGTTGTGGAATCTTTTCTTCCCCCAAAAGGCCACATTGAGTGTGTTACGGTGAGTCGTTCGTGAGTCTGTCATCATTCCACAAATTATCTCCGTTCGTTTTGCACCCTATCATTCTTGGCGAAACAGCTACGGTAGTTCTGCTGGAACCTTGGTCCCTCAATCCCTTTTAGATAGTGCTTATTCTTGATTTGAGAACGAACCCGGATATATATACCCCCCTCTCCAGCTTACCAAATGCAGCATCCCCTTCCTCCACATCTATGCATCAAGTGTGTAGCGAGAAACCAATTTAGATGATTTTTCTGCGGACGATGCACAAACAAGCTTTTTTCGGTTCTGCCTGATGAGGCTCCGGAAGGGTTTGAATGAGTATGCTTCATAATACAGTTTGTGAGAAAAAGGAATGGACATCACAGAGTTAAAAATACCTTAACTTTTTTACATTGCCTACCCACGCTTTTAGTTGTCTATCGCAACCTGTGGCTCTACCGAGAGCGTTATGCCGCCACCCGACTGCCCAAACCCGTCGGGAGAGTCCCACCACGAACTTTAGATCAGAATGGTCTCCAAGAGAACAAAGCGAAACATTTGCTTGGAAACGTGGTATTTATAGGAAATCCCATTCGTGACCGCAACCTAACGACTAGATATTTTCAGAAAAAAACCACAAAGGTTCGGGAAATCCCACAATCAAAAATTGGGATAAAATCTATGGAAGGCAAGTTGATTGCTTCAGTATGTTCCGATAGGTTGAATGGAAAAAAACTTTCTTCAGGAGGCAATGAAACATAACGACTAGCCCGTAAGATTCGACGACATCCAAAGCTGAGACTCTCCCAGGTGCTACTCACTATAAGAAGTCTTATTTTACATTAGGTCATAACGGCTGTCACAGAGAAACTGCATTTTGACGTGGTGACGGCTTGCTGTCTCCGTGATCCAACCAGCTATACAGGATGGTTTATCTCAGACCGAAGATCCAGGCATGCCTGGAAGATCAATGGGTAGAGGCCTGACGAATTAGTCTCCTGGTCCTCCAGGTTGGGGATTGATCTGAGTTAGTAGCTCAGTCGGAAAAACGAGTAGAAGAATGATTGATCCAAGTAAATGGGCTTCCACTAAACCATACCCCGCTGCCTTGTGGTTAGGTTCTTGCCAGAACCAAAGGCTTTGGTTGAGAGCCCTAATCGTTCTTCTGCTTAGCGGCTGTACTCCCTAGCAGTACCCGTCCATCAATCCCCATGAGTTACATGTCTACAATTAATTTTATACTGCACCGGTCGTCGCGCAGGACAATCAAGGCCGCACTGCCCATTGCATTGAGTGGGGTGGGTAGTGATAAGTATGCTACTGCTTAAAGTTCCCTCTCCTTTATTCAACCTGTCTCTCCTTTCTCCAACCAATCCTCTTTTCCCTCTCTGCCTACTCATATTGTCCCCACCGATAACACGCCCGATACTCGCAGCGGTTTATTGCCAGTAGTGGAGCAGGCGGTTTTCAGTCTGTTAGCTCACATTTTCTCAAGCCTCGTCAGCCTCTGCATCTGGGTTCGTTCAATGTGCGCACTTTAATGCAGGCTGGCCAACAGGCGTGTTGGGCTCTGACAGTGGAATCACTTTCGATTGATGTCTGCTGCGTGAATGAAACACAAATTCAGGATTCGAGTAGAATAGAGTAATTCAACTAACTGCGCCAAACGTCTCGTCAAGATATTTTCTTCGCACTTCAGGAGACGGAGCAGCTCAAGCTGTGGGTCAACGTGGTGTAGGAATAGTCTTAAGTGAGAAGACTGAAGCAGCCTTTTTAAACTGGATCCCAGTCAACAGTCGCTTGTGTGCCATGAGACTGCAGGGATCAGTCGGCGTCCGAAAGGATAGTAATGTTAAGCGTAGTTTATTTGTTATCTCGGCATACGCTCCAATAGATTGCAGCATCGATATGCAAAAGGACGAGTTTTACGATAACCTCGTCACTCTTGTTCGAGAGAGCAAAGGTTCTGACATTGTGGTAGTAGCAGGTGATCTAAATGCACAAGTTGGGAAACTGAGTGCATCGAAAGCCTATTTAGGTGGACGGTGCGCCTTGCCTGCTCAGCGAACAGATAGCGGAGAAAGACTTCTCCAGTTTTCATGAAATAATTCTTCATGTGATATCATCGCTCAGCTAACCATAAAGAAACCATGGAAGCACCGTACAGCTGTTTCATCCTTGTTAGGAATCATCAGCAGTGCATATCCGCCGTGCCCGAACTGGGGCAGACAATAACCTATTCCTATGTAGTACGAATTATCGACAGTTCACGTCGTACGGTGATATGGCGCTCTAACTCGACGAGTAGTCTGAGTCAGGTGGACCATATTGCGGTAAGCTACCGCTGGCGCGGTTTTGTCCAGAACTGTAGATCATACTGGACTGCGTACGGTGAGTCGGACCATGCATTGCTTTTAATGCGATTTTTACCGCAACTGAACGGCCTTCGACGGAAGCCACAAACCCGAATGAGCGTGGAACGTGTCTGATTCGGCTGTTCGCGCCAGCTATGAGCAGAAACTATCCGAGGAACTCATCCATGGTAAACAACAAAGGCTGGACCGTTGGGCTGAACACTTTAGAGATCAGGTTAGCTGACCGCAAGCTAACGTGTTTAGGCTGATGGCTGCAGCTGCGAATATCCGACTTATGAAGAGCGGAAAAGCAGCCGGTCCCGATGAACATCCTCCATTTCGGAGCAGAGATCTCGGAGATATGGACAGCCCTAACATCATTAAGAAACAAGCATACCAAAGGTCACAGCGCTAGTTGATCCCACCACCACGGTGACGCATGACGTGGAAGACAACTAATCACTCACCTGACCCACATTTCAAAGCACACACATACACGAACACAACTGAACATCAGTTGGCATGTGAACGTTCCCTCAGTCATTTGATTGTAAAACTTGCCTTGAGAAAGACTACCCACGGTAGTCGAAACGTTTGCGCATTACATCTACCAACAACGCTGTGTTATTAATATTATATCATTCACAATAAAAACCAATACATGGCGCATCGATTTTTCGATACACTCCTTACGTCGTTTGGTCCGGATATCCTCCATTTCCTTTCAAACTGGATGGAGACGCTCTGATGAAATCACTTACCTCCTTGCTTCCTGATATTTGGAACAACGGGCATATTCCTTTATCGTGGGGTGAGTCACTGTACCATCTTCAAGAAGGGCACACGGAGTTACTGCAGCAATCATCGTGGGATAAGTTTAATTCTGATAGTTACTAAGGTGTTAGCTTCGATAATGCTGCGCCGTTTGACACCGATTCGCGAGAGTAATATCCGCGAACAACAGGCCGGATTTCGGCCAGGTCGAGGTTGCATCGACCAGATATTCACTCTTCGACAGACACTCAAAACGCACCACACGCACCAGCGCCCTACGATCGTAGTCTTCCTCGACTTGAAAGGTGCTCTCGACTCCGTGGATCGACCAGCACTACTCAGTGCTCTCCACCAGAAGGGTATGCCAACGAAGTTTGTGAACCTGTTGCGAGCATTGTACTCGCATACCTACGGTCGCGTGAGGGTATACGGTGAACTATCAAGTTCATTCGAAACAACTAGTGGCGTTCAACTTCGTCATGGACGAGGTGATGGAAGATGCTTTAGGAAGTCTACGGGATGTAGGAGTCGAACTGGGAAATGGAGGAAAGCTATGTGACCTAGATTGCACAGATGACGTTGTGTGCCTTTTCGAGTACGCAGACTGCACACAACGGGCACTAGATAGACTCTCAAGGTCGGTTGGTCGGTTTGGCATGTGCTTTGCACCTTCAAAGTTCAAAGCGCTGTTGCAGGACTGGACGACAGCAGTACCGAACTTGGTGCTGAGCGGAGAGGAACTAACGATTGTAGACCGTTTCACCTACCTTGGTAGCTGCGTGTCGAGCGTTGGTAGCTGGGAAGTGGAAGTAGATACATGTATATCAAAGGCTGGAGCAGCTTACGCTGGACTGAAGCACTTGTGATGTCGGCTTGATATTTCACTGAAGTCGAAAAGTCGTGTGTACTGTACTGCAATGCGCTCAGTTCTACTGTACGGTTGCGAGACATTGAATATGCGTGTGGGCGATGTTCGTCGGCTAGAGGTTTTCGACCACCGATGTCTATGTAGTATGGCTGCGATTGGATGGAGTGACCGGGCGAGTAATGTGGAGGTCAGAAATCTAGTACTAGGTGTTGGCTCTCAGAATACCTCGTTTCAGCTTGTGAAACTTGGTGGACTCCGCTGGTTGGGTCACGTGTTGCGTATGACGAACACTCGTCTACCATACCGTGCCTTATTTTGTTTTCCTCCTAAGGAATGGAAAAAGCCATGTGGAGGTCAACAGATGACGTGGCAACGTGGAATGAGAAAATGTACAGCGAAGTTAGGTAAAGTAGGTGTCTCACGTCTTCGTTTTCGTGGTTGGGATCCGAAAGACCCGTCAACTAGTTGCCTGGAGACACTGCACGATATGGCAGTGAACCGTGAACAGTGGCGATCATACTGTCATTTTCTATGAAATCAGAATGATTCAAAGAGTACCTTTGTCCAGTTAGACTGTGTTCCGTGCGTTGGCTGCAGGGGCACCTTATCTTTTCCCAATTGTGTAGGTCCACTTCCTGTTCCCGTTGGATATTCACTGGTTTTATAGAAACGTGTAACTCTGGGGAAAGGCAGCGGTCAGTGAGGCTTGCCTTGCTGTTTAACGCTGAACGTTGATGATGATGATGATGATGATGATGATCTGCCATACGGCTAGTGCAAAAGAAAGGTAAGAGAAAGCCAGTCAGCAGTAAAACGCTTACCTGTTTGGCAATCGCTTCTGTACTAGCTACACGTAAACATCGAGACAATACATCATTTAACACTCATGAAGGGTTTATGCGTTAGAATCGACCCGGTCTACGGGTTGACCCGAGTTGTAATCAGACCTTCACCGTTTGGTGAAACTTTTGAACACAGGCCTACCTTCTGCAGGCCTGCGATCTTTCTCGTTATCAGTCTGAAAGCACATTAAGACTCAGTCGATTGTGCAGTTCTTGGATGCGGCTTCTCGTTGAAGGTGTGCCAGAGGACTTCACTTCACTTTTCAATCTTTATTCGAACAATCAAAGGCGAGTTCGTGCTTACGATGACTTTTCACCCGAGTTATCCACGAGGAAAGTTCGTCAGGGTTGTGCAGTTTCACTCTTTTTTGGTTTCTGTTTCTGTCGCTTAGAAAACGGAACGATTGCTATCTGTGTTCAATCCACCGATTGTTGCTCGCTCGTCCGAACTTCAGATGATTTAACCTCCGGTATGCCACCTGACATCCGCTCGCTTCGAGTCACCCGTGAATCCAGATCGAATACAACGCAGTTAACTTCAACTGACGAGGCTGTTTACAAGTCAACCGGTGGTACTGGAACACTCTTTGACTCCGACCACTCGTTATTGTGCACCAAATGCATGTGCTTCGCTGGGCTCTCGAAACGCACGGCGCAGTGTCGATTAGACTGCAATGAGCTCTTTGACGTGACTCACCTGTTAGTTTTCTAAAGTGCGCTAGTCGGGAGGCTTTAACTGCTCCTGCATAACGAATTCACTGAGTACTGGTCGCTTCTCAAAAGTCCGTTACACTCTGCTGTCTAGTGTTTGCTTCACCTCCTCCTTTTTATCACGTAACTATCTGGTCTCCTAAATTACACATTGATGTTATTAAGCTACTTACCGCTTCAATTTTTTCTCTCATTTTTTCGCATCTTTAGATTTATCCATCCGAATTCGGTATCAAACGTATAGCAGAAGAGGCGGTTCATGGTCCACAAGAACTGATTGACAAACCGACCGAAGCAGACGAGACATCAGATACAGACAATGAGGAAAAACAAGTCCCTTTCGACGTGGAAGAAAAATCCGGTTGGCGCCAAGCTTCAACCAGTTTGCGACGTCGCATTCGTCAGTATCAACTGTCTCGTCTCAAGTATTTCTATGCTATTATCGAATTCGATAGCGCAGAGACCGCGGAGGCTGTCTACAATGCGTGTGATGGTTTCGAGTATGAAAGCTCCGGTGCCAGACTCGATCTGCGTTTCGTTGACGACAAGGAGGAATTCGCGGTAAGCGCAGACCTATCTTTCCGTTTAGAAAATGGAACCACTTAAGTTCCCAATCGGTCAGGTTTGGTAAGGTGCGGGGCAACGGAGTTTTGTCGTCTGCCGCCAAAGCGACCGGTGGATTCCGACCTCTGACTTGTTTGTCGTAATAGACATTGGGTCAGTCCACATGACCACCATCAGGAGTAGATAATAGTCCTCCGCTCCTCCTGACCGGTTGTAAACTTGTTTGGATCTATAACATGCGAACTTTTAAATTTATTACTACCGTTTCTGTTCAGTGTGACCTGGTCTTGTCGGTCAGTTTTGTGCTACTTATGTGATTCCAAAGAGATTTGGTGGTGGTGGAAGTTGTACTGATGACGGTAGTGGCGCCAGTCGCTGTGGTATTGTTAGTGGTGGTTGTAGTAAGGTTAGTAACGGAGCTGTTGATCATCTAATACAATCGGTTCCGGATGTTCCTGTTGAAATCTTCTAATATTCCCAAGACTTATCCTCCTTCTGATCAGTAGATGTGATTGCTGAATTGCCGCGGTGATTTATTGCATTACGTTTCCTGTCTCCGGTTTCCTTTGCCCATTATCTTCCTCGAAGGAATGGGTTACTAAGGTCATTTGTGTGCTGGGGAGCACCGAAACGGTTGGGCGAATGCAGGAGAAAGGACTTAATTTTATGAATATTGGTTTTCTTCCTTTTGTATTAGCGGCACACCGTGGGGATCCGTGAAGAATTGCATTTCGAAACGTGCTATTTTAATCCTCCTTAGTAGGCGCAAGCTTTGTTGTACACCCATTGGGTTGCGTAGTGAGCAAACATGGTCGGTCGTAGGCTCTTTTATGTTCGACGACACTAAGTCAAGACCATAAAAAAGCATCTCAGCGTATGATTCCCTCTTTAGTCTGTCATCTGAGTGCCACTTCCCATCATTTGCTATCACTCTCTGGGGCTATTAGTCATCAATTTCTGTTCCAAAGTGCGTCCCATAGTTGACACAGCATTCAAGTTGCAAATAACTCTTCAAGAACACATAGGATCTTGAGTGGACGTGGAGTGACTAAAAGATGTGACCGAATAACCCTATCTAAGCGTAGACGCGTTTGTGATGAGCGATGTTTGTAGGTGCATGTCACGACGCAGAACGAAGATCAGTGAGGCCGTTTCAGTTATCATCAGCCACGAAATCGAAGGGAAAGAGAACACTAGCTGGACTACTGATCCTGCGACCCCGTAGTTTTGTTATACAGGCTAATGAGAAATTTAAAGGAGTCGGGTTAGTCGAGAACTGACAGAATTGCTGCCGGCTGGAAGCTCTTCACAGTGAAAGTGCTGCAAGAGATAATATCAAAAGATGACAATACCTAATAGGAACCAACTTCAAATTCCACTGAGTAAAATGAAGAGGTAGAGATAATCATGTAGTTTTTTCATTGCACATAGTGAATTATACCAAAAGGAATAGTCCACAGAATCAGAAGAAATACTGCACAGATGAATGCGTGTTGGGAGCATTCAAGTCGGATTCAGCTTGTTGACTTTGCTTTCAAAAACAGAAAGATTGTAGGCTGTTGGGAAGCGAGAAGAGAAATGTTTCAAAGCTTTGCAGTCCGTGAACCAAAGGAAGACTGAAATATAGAATTTCGACATCTAGATATGAAGACTTGGTAAAGTTGACTAGGGACCTGAATACGAGAAGAACGAGTGAAAGTCGTAGGAGTGGTAACTCCCGAAGCGAGTCCTGAAGAGCAGAAACCATAGTGATAGGGATAGAAAAGAGAAAGTGAAGCGACTGCTTAGTGATGAGCAAGTGGCTGCAGATTTGAGGTCAGGGGGGATTACTGACCAACCGAACGGTTTTTGTTGATTTTGTAGGCGTGTAACTCATGGGGATTGATGAACGGGTACTGCTAGGGAGTACAGCCGCTAAGCAGAAGAACGATTAGGGTTCTCAACCAAAGCCTTTGGTTCTGGCAAGAACCTAAACGCAAGGCAGCGGGGTACAGCTAAGTGGGAGCCCATCTACTTGGATCAATTATTCTTCTACTCGTTTTTCCGACTGAGCTGCTAACTCAGATCAATCCCCAACTTGGAGGACCAGGAGACTAATTCGTCAGGCCTCTACCCATTGATCTTCCAGGCATGCCTGGATCTTCGGTCTGAGATAAACCATCCTGTATAGCTGGTTGGATCATGGAGGCAAGCAAGCCGTCACACCACGTCAAGGTGTAGTCTGGTTGTGACAGGGTTTTTGGTTGAACTCCATCAAGAGAAAGAATGGTAGACGAAGCTGCGTACCACATATGACTGTTGTATTCAAGTCTCGAGCTTGTTTGAACTTGGTATAAGCGAAGGAAGTGGGCAGGTATGAAAAATGCCTAGCGCAAAATGGTAAACCAAAGTCGCCCGCACCTTGTTAGCATAGAGATCAACAAAAATAGGAATTTTTGGACAAATCCAGTGATGAAAATGATTCAATGGAATAAAGGGAAATCGAATTACAATTTGACAGGGGAGGAAACATGGTGTCCGCGATACGACAGCCGGATGGAATCTAAACGAGGACAGTTTCGACAGCGGACCTTCGTACCGAACTCGATCAAAGGTCTTGGTGGCTTCTAACAAGATTACGTAAGTTTCTTCATGGTTTTCCGGTGCACCCAACCAGGAATGTAAGATGACAGCTTGTAGGTCGCCTGTAAAGCGACGAGAAAAAAAACTTATATTGGCTGTCACCCAACAAGCATTTACATCCGAGGAACAGATTCAACTGGTTGGAGGTAACGGTTTCAACATCTTTCGAAATCGCAGAAGTTAGGTTGATGAGAATATAGTTGTTCGGGTCAGGAAAGCCTCCGTGTTTTGGGATAGGAAGAATAATTAGGCTCTTTCACGGATAGGGGAAAGTAATTTGGTTGATACGGGAAAGATAGACGGAGTAGTATAGGAGCTAACTCTGGGGCGCACATTTTTAGGACGGTGGGTGGAATACCGTCCGGATCTGGAGGTTTCAAAACGTCCAGAATAGAAAATAACTTGACGGATTGGTCAGGTAGTTTTATAAAATGAAGAAAAGGTGGAGAGGTAGGGCTGACGGACATACAGCAGACGTTGAGGCAAACCGAAGGGCATCAACCTTGGCCCTTCCAGGCGGGTCGCATATCAGAGGACCAGAGGAATTTCGAATGGGAAGAAAGCTGGAAAGGCAGAAGGTATAGAATTTAGCCTTTACAAGGGACCAAAATTGTCGCCCACTGATAGCGGATAAGGTTAGTCGTTCAGCTTTGCAGGGTACGAAACAATCCTTAGTATTTTTTATAGCAGGTAAGCTTCTGTTCCTAACTTGCACAAAATGATTTTGGAATGTTTGGTTGGGTGGGCGGTGCCACTGATGGCACACAGTCTTTCAAATGAACGGCACAATTGCAGGCGTGGTTAGACCATCCATCCGGTCGTGGTTTGCCGGGTTTGGAGAAGTGTGGAGTGTAAAAGCCCATACCTTGAAGAACAGGTTCAGTACAATTAGAAACAGATAGAACAACATCAGATGAAAAGGAACAGTCATTCCAAGGCTGATAAATCAGAAAGTCACCAAAACCACACCGAATCGGAAGAGTCGTAACACTACAAAAAATTCGTCTGTAGTTTAGTACTGAGACGCGGCGAGAAAACGAGTGGAAAATGGGATGAGACAATGGTCTGACGAGCCCAAAGGAGATATTACCGAATGGTGAATAAGAGTGAGGTCGAGAGTATGTTCAAGATCGCCAAGACGATCGGGGATGCGTGTGTAGAGGTCACCCAGTTGACAAAGGGTATTGACAACAGCGAAAGCTTTGGCCTCACGTCCCATGATGGAAGTGTCCGATGAGTGCCATAGCCGCCCTTTGTTATGGACGTCCAAATCACCAAGAATGGTGGTTTGGCTGCTGGGGACTGTTGAAGCCAGTGTTTCAGTATTTGGAGATGAGTAAGAAAAATCAATGGATCGTTGCTATTAGGGGAGCGGTAAGTAGTGCAAAAAGAATGTTTGAAAGAAGAGATTCAAATTTTCAGCCATGTAAATTGGAAGTCTCGGTTGGGGGAAATCAAAATGTGTAAGTCGAGTGTTGGCGGCAAATCTGTAGATATAGCCATAGAGAGAGAAGCAGGGATCAAGTAGTTACGAAATTGAAGATGGCTTATGTCTGACAAGGGAGAATTTAGTGTTTCCGTAAAAATGAGGGAGCGGGAGAAGAACGCTAGAGAAAATAATGTTCACAGAGTCAATATTTCGATTCGAACCACGAATGTTAATGAAAACGGCGAGAATTTCGTACATGGTCTGCGAGTGAGTGCGCGCAGGCGAACGAGAACGGTTATCTATTTGGTTTGTAAAATCCATGTTTGGTGTGGAAGAACCGGCTACCTAAATCCTGAGACTTGAAGTGGAAAATCACAAGGCCTCAATGGGTTTGGACGTGGTAGTGAGCGCGTGATAACTAGTTGCCGTCTACTGCGGAAATTAAAAACTTGTGTAGCCGCATGTATACCCAGTTTGAGCCAATTTTTCAGTTAGTCGCGGTATGAACTTCACTTTTCGTTTGCCATGATTTCCTCTACACAATAGTACAACAGATTGCGAACTTCTGCAATACATCATCCCGATCACCTCTAAGTACCACAATACGGTTGGATGATATGCCTCAAGCTCCGAAATCGCTATTGGTCCTGATCTAATCTGGGGATGCTCCGACATAACGGTACGTCTCCTAGCTTATACTGTGGAAATTCTACGCATTGCTTTCCCACGACAAAGTGTTTTCACAAAAGTGCGAATTCGTAGACAAATGGCCGGAGCCCACCACCGGGTTGGCTGATCTTTTGTAGTCATTCTCAGGGAGATGGCTGAACCCCTGATTCCCAACCGATCATGAGTGGCGCACGAGGCACACGGCTGCATGCTTACTGGAATCTGTGGCAGGATGTGTTCTGAGCACCCAAGATGTCCAGCTCCATCCGAGAGACGTATGAACTGAATAATCAGTCACTGGTCCTCAGTGGTTTATGTGACCCTCGGATCATCCAGCTACCTTATGAGTTAGACCATTTGGTTAAGCACTCGGGGTAGGGTCCCCTAACTCGGGCCTCTACGTCGGTTTAGGCGACCGGGTAACATCCAGCCCATAGGAGAATTATGGATCCCGTTCAGTAATCAGTGACATGGAGATTGAAAGTGGAAAACACCAGCATGTTTTATGAACTCTGCACAGTATTTCATTTTCTTCTCTTTCTTACTCATTGTTTTCCTTCTTCGCTATGGTTTCGATGGCACACAGTGTGTACGACTCACACGCCTTGTTATGCGCTTATATTCCATGCAATCACCCGTAGATTTGGACCTTGTTCCTCTTAATCACTTTCTGTCCTGTAGTTTCTTGACCCAACGGTTTTTGAACATTAGTCGGGTATGTCTTATTATTATGAAACTTCAGCACTGGTTTTCACTGAAAGACTGGGAATTCGATAATTACGCTTGCAGTATTGCATATTAATGATCTCAGGACAAAGTATCTGAAACGGCTGCTTTGACAGAGCACATAACTGTTCTTGCACTGACACGTTAACAAAATCGCTCATAAGCTTTGTCACAACATCTAATAGTATTCGCATCAATCTGAGCTTCAATTAGTTTGATTAAGCTAGTAAACGAATCCCCTTTTGTGACACCATTGGTGACAGTTTTTAATTGACAGCACTTCGTCCAGTCATCAATCGACCCGGATAGCAACTGTGGTTGAAGTCGCAACACTCCGGTTAGCCTTCGCTCTTCGCGCTATGCAAAATTATTCTTGGTGAATAGAAGATATACGTCTGGATTGTTATTTCTGATAATGATTCAGTCTCTGAAAAGTTGCTAAGTTGGAAACAAATTGATGGTGACTAGACCCGGATACGACATCCGACACTTATCACGATGATTCTCATATGACTCCCACCGGCCACATTTTGATCTGTCGATATCTTTTTTGTTCACTAAACAGGTTCCACCAGAGCATGCCCACCTCGTTTCCGAATGTCGTGAAATCAATAAGGCGAAATACACCCCGAGACCATTCGAGACCTCGGCTTTGCATCGAACTCGAATTGGGATCACTTGGGATAAGACTCCAACGGAGCGTACGTGTTGGTTGCGGGATCAGTTCAAACCGGAAGCAGATCCACGATGTACTCTAACCGAAGATAAAGATGAGGTAAGTTAGGTCCACTCATCAGGCCATTGCTTGCATTTCGTTTCTATGCGTGTATGGGGTTTTATCACTTGCATCGATTCGACCACGGTCAAATGTTCCAAAACCTATTTCCAAATCTAACATGATTCTCCGTTGGACTGTTTAATACACACCAGTCGATTCATATACTGGCCTCGAGCTGCTCCTAGCAGCCATAACCTGGGTCGGAATAAACCCACGTTTCTTTACTAAAATTGCAGTTGTTGATGGGATCCATATTAGGCCATCGAATCACTTCAGTGGGTTCAACGCTTCACGCGTGATGTGCCCCCTTGTGATATACGTTGTCCGAAAGCAAGTTTATTTTACTCTAGACTAATGTGGCTAAAATCAGCCTGAGTCTGCTATATGATACTAAAGGCGCCTAAACGACAAAAAAACCTGTAGTGGAAAATCGCGGTGTTCATTGAATATCACCCAGAGCAGCCAGGCTTTGGGTATTTGAGTTCCCGATCCCAGTTACGGAGTTTGATGTAAATTTCCGGAAAAGGAGGCTGTCGAATATAGAAGTGGTCAGTGATGAGAAACTTCCACCTGGAAGTCGCTTTTTTCAAAATGCTACAACCTTATCCGCCTGATTACCGCCGCTGCTATTCAGGTGAACAACCGCGCACTTGTTGAGGTGGGTATGCCGGAAAGGTTTACTCATCGAACGTCGAGTCAAGCTCTTGCTACCATTAGCTACTAGAAAACGGTACCTTTGGTTCATATTGTCAGACATTGTATACCAGCGTCACTCGAGCGGATAAGGCTTATGTGATCTACTTCTGCCGCGGTTGAACCCCTAGGTATAACTCACGAAGCATAAATGCCTGGATTGAAGCCCTGCCATTAATCAATGGTTTTTAACTTCCAAATCAATCTGTTTGTAGGTGTAAGATTTCATTCACAGAACTTTCATCAGCAGTTTACTTGTGACTTCACATAGGTCAATCCTCGGGACCTTTACTACACGGAGTAATACTCCCTCGGATATTTTGTGGGTTCCCAAACTATCCGCTTTTCTTAGAGCGTTGACTGTTTGTTCCTAGGGAAAGGATTGAAGCGCTGGAGGTTACGGACTTACTCAATCCTGATTCCTATCTAAATACGTACGCGCGGTAGATCAGTTAGCTGGCTATCCGTCCGGTTAATTTCTGATATTCCACATTTTCAGCTTTCTGACATCATTTTCTTACATTTTCCCTTCATTCCACCCAAACAAAAAAGTTGGAAAAATATTTGGTCCTCTCCTCTAGTGGAGCTAGTACAGCCGCGAGCTCTGATGTGGATGAGGAACCACCGGCTCCAACAGTGCCTCGAATTCATCGACACCGACCGAAAAAGATGGCCCCGGAGGAACTGCGCGCTGCATTGCTTGGTGCAGTTGGCACTGATCCAACTGATTCGATTAAATCTGACAATGATCTTAATACTGGACAGACCGTAGCTCTCAAAAGAGGAGCGGAAACTGCTGGCGGTGAGGAGGACGAAGTGGAGGAGGAAGAGGTATTCGATCTGAATCCGCCCAGTGAATCGGAAGTGCAAGAGGACGACAATGAACAGTATGAATTAGGGCCGGTGGAAAAGAAAGCGTCCAAACACTCTGTTGTTAGTATGAGCACGAAAGTGGGGAAGAACAAACGTAAGGTTCGACGGCGTATCCTACCCGAGGCCATGGATGATCGGTTTCCGGCAGACAGCTCCGCTTCATCATCTGAAGAGCTGGAGCCAACACAAACCGCAGAAAAATCACGCAAAAGAAAATATAAAGAGAGACAGGTAAGCACAAGGGTTGTGATTTTGTCCAATCAGAGCTTTCTAGTCTTTATGTCAATTTTTATTACGCGCTTCACATGCATTGGTTCACATTTAAAATAACAAACTATTAGTCTCTGTATCTACTAGCCTCTAGCGTGTAGCATTGATTCGTTTTCTTGGAAAATTCTTCTGTTTACAGTGAACAATAATTCATCAAATTCCAAGACACTTCAATTATAATGGTGACGATTTTCCATAATTCATGGTAGCTTTGATTGGTGACTGTGGAAATTACTGACTACTTCAGTAAATTTTCAAAGTGTTGACCAAATAAACTTATTCTCAAAATAGCGGTGGATGGTGGCTTGAATATTTTGTGATTGAACTGACAGGCGACGTCGTCTGCTGGATTTTCAAAGCAGGCCTCGCATCAGCTGATGCTTGTCGTCTTGCCAGTTTGTTCACAGCTCCATCCAGTCGTCAAGTTGATTGGGCATCTGGCACCCCACACCGGTTAGAGTTTCGAAGCCTTGATCCATCAACCACTTTGCTAATTAAACGGTAATTCGCTATCACCCGGTTTATTGCGATATCTGGCTTTTTTGGACTTCGTGGTTCTGTGTCACTTCAACTTTCAGGGTCATGATTACCGTTTCCCCCGTCATCCCGTCCCGCTGGCAGTGGGTCCTAGAGGTTGGGGAGTGAGTGCCCCCGAACGCCTGAAGATGCTCTGCCCCAAAACGATCTACCTCTCGAATAGCCCCTTCTGAAAAAGTCTAGCGCGCTGCCTTCTCGTAGCGAAGGTGCTCCACAAAAGTGAGAGGACGAAGGCGAATGCCTGGTGCCGTCCACCGGACTGACTGATCATAGCTAATCAGTCCAAGATGACTAAACCCTGATTTTCAACCAACCACTGGCCACGTGCTCACCGCGATCCGCGGCAAAGAGGTGTGCTAAGCACCCAGTATATATGGCCCCATCCGAAGGACGTTTGAGTTGATAAATCTGTTAGCGGCTCTTTGCGGGTTACGTGACCCCCAGATTATCTCACTTTCTTGTGGGTTGGGTCGGTTGATCAGAGGTCGGGATAGGGTCCCTTAAGCCCACCCTCTGTTTTGATTTTGACATCAGGTGGTGTGAAGCCCACATAAGACTCGTGGATCCCGATAGATAGCCAATTATATGGAGATGGAGAATAGAAGAACTAGCATGTGTTGTGAACTCGGCACTTTGCTTCTTTTTTCTTTTCTTCTGGTAGCTCATTGGTTTTCGTCCTTCGTCATGATCCCGGTGTCACATGATTTGTACATGGATTTGTGCAAAATATGTAGTGAAAAGTGGAAGAAAAATTGTTCGTATGATTTCTTGATTGAATTGATTCTACGGATCTATTTTCTTCCTAATGATCCATATGCTGAACTCACATTATGTTCTTTTCGTGCTGACTTTTCTGCTTCCGTTTTATAGTCTAGTGAATTTCCCTCCGTAAAATATCCGATTAGGGATGTTAACTTTTCTTGTAAGCCACTGGATAAGGTTCGTTGTAGGAACTCAAAGCGTTGGTTATGAAAACGACATTTTTGCGAACTCTGCTTTATTTTCATCAAAACAACGTGAATAAACTTACTTGGCATATTCATCTGTCCAGTTAGCTTTTCACCACCGAACCCTTCAAATAATAAAGGGATTTCTCGCCATAGAAACACCATTGCTGGATGAAAGAAGCTTTAGGGAAGACGCGTTTGATAAGTAGCTCTTCCAAGTATCGTCTTGAATTTCCGTATATGCTAGATTTTACCCTTCGGTTTTCAAATACCTCCGTCTTAGGAACCAAGGCCGCACTCGTACTTGCAATCTAAAATGCATCTCGAACGCTGTGTTATGTTTTTGCATTTCCCCCGGAGTGGGTCAGCCGCTTTCCCCACCTAGCAGCATGTTTATCAAATCCATTCCTCTCGGAAGCAATTTCACGTTTTAATAAACATCTTTTTGCGTTGCTAAGTTGTCTTACACGTTTTTCGTTTCTTCCTCGTCTGTTTGCTCTCGATCCGTCACAGCGTAGCAAAATGCTGGCAAAAAAACGCAAAGTACAAGAACGACTGGAGCGTCAGGCGAGATTGGTCAGTTCTTTCCCATCGCCTGTTGTTATTGTTCATGCATATAGTGTTATTATGTATTTTTATTGTCTTGCTACTTTCCATGTCCAGTTTACATCAATGGTGATTATTTGCACTTCAGAGATTCGCCATTAGTTATTTATTCTTTCTCACAGACAGCCTATTTCATGTCAATAACTGGGAAAGTGTTTTTGGCGCCATAAATGATCTATTTCCCACCGCTCATAAACAATGACGAAAGACCTTCAAAATATGGTAAATATTTGGTGGGACTTCCATTTATGGGTTGTAAAATGCTCATGTGATGATAGATGTTGACTGTTCTTCTCACTCGATTTCTTAAGATTTTAAGTAATTTTATAGAACTAGTTGCACTTAACTTTGGCAACATGCAAATAAGCTGTGATTAATACATCTGTATCAATCTGGGGTTGGTTCTTATTCGATACCTACTATTCTGTAGACGATCTTTTTCAAAGATCCACATGATTTGACCGATACCTTGTCGAGGCTGGACGGAATTTTCCCCATTGCTTAATGTCACACTGTTGTTGTTGCTGTTCAAATATCCCGCACGCCGAGTTGTTTGGCCCACAGGAGAGTGAACACGCATGCTTTTGACGTTGATATACGGACCAACTGGGGAATGGGTAAACTGACAGAATCCAGACCAGTGAGATGTGTCAACTCATGTAGAAAAACTGAAAGATCCGTATGCGCTATTCGGAACGGTATTCTATTTGTGTTTATATGTGGTTCTGTGATCGCATCGTTGGACGTCCAAACTTCACTTGTATGTCAACTTTCAGTTCGTTCATCGATCGATTTTTCTCGCATCTTGGTAAGCTTCATTTTAGATTGCTATGTCGCGTTATCATTTAATTTAGACGTAAAACCTATTGAAACCACAGCCCGTAGAAAATATCTTGGGAGACCAGGGTTAGAAGTCACGCGGCTAGGAGCGGAGTTCAATATGGAGACTACTCGACTAATCATGGCAAATTTGTGGCAAGGAAACCAATTTTCCGCGTTGCTCGAGCAAGCTTACCAGCAGCGATCTTAATCGTTCGATGGACTGATCACATTGAGTCATTCTCCGACTATATGGAGGACAATTTAGATCACAAAAGTTTAATTGTCTAATCTACCGAACTACGGTCAACCGGACAGTTTTTATTCTTTATTGTTGCATTTTACAACATTAGCCAGGGAAATTCGATCAGATCAAAATAGTATGTGGTATTGTATATGGGTGAGAAAACAGAGTTTTCCCAGAAGCACGGCCAGTTTTGCGGTTATTACCGCTCGTCAAGTATACATATCCGGTACTCCTGTTCAATCATCTTTATACTAGTTCACTGGAGTGTGTGGATTGTCTCACTTATAAGAGCGTTTATCGATGGTAGGCCCATTTATGAAGTCCAACGGTGATTTCCCCGCCACCTCTCGGTTAGCTAGAGATAAACGTCAAGAAGAGGACGCATGATGAAACGGCATTAATCGAGACATCGGTCATGGTTTTTCATAAAATTACGATAGTACTTACAATTAAAACCGAAAACTTAGGACCATGTGTCCAATGTAAACCGCTTGCAAATCACTGTTATGGATCATAAATTGACTCCCACCCATCCATGCCTAATTCTAGTGATTCTAATGAGATTCTTTTGTAGATCCGGTCAACTTTGCGAGATGTTTAGCGATCGAAAGGACTAGATGTTTGGTGTACTTATCCGCTTGACCACGGCAAGTCTCGCCATCCACCTTAACGACCATCTGGGTGTGTCCGCGTGCAGTGGTGATTAGATGGGTTAAGCGCCTGTTACTTCAAACGGGTTAGTTTCGAATCCCCCTGATCTGCCGGTCACTTCTGTGATTGACGCCAAATCGCTCTCACCCGGCTCATTGCCACTCCTGACCCAGTAGGACTTTGTGTGTGGTTTCGCTAGCCCGTTCCCCCGCCATTCCCTTCCATCTGCGGTGGACCCTAGAGACCATGGGGCAAGCCCTTGCACTACACACACACACACACACACACACACACACACTTCGTCCATCTAGTAGAAACAACGAGTTCAGACGCTGCTTTTGCCAGGCATTGGGCACATCATTGCGTTTTTAGGTTAGCCGATTGACAACGTGTGAACCATTGCAGTTAACACGATTGTTAGACTGTGGTTATTCTATACCACTTAGTCATCTGTAGTAGACCACTATGGCGCTACCTGGGGGTTTAGTAAATAACAGGTTTTTGACTCTTGGTCAAATGAAAAATCTCATCTAGTGGGGGTGGTTGATAAAGACCCGCTTCTCTCAACCGTACTTTTTTGTACAGATTCTTTATCTATTTCTATTCTCGTTCGGTAGAAATCTTCAAACAAACCGTTACTAACAATGTGTCTTCTGTAAGTTCTTCGTTTGACACAGATTTTTGCGTATTCTGTTCACCTTTCCAAGTTGTGTTTCTCCCATTTCCTCACTGTTCCATCACAGTGGAATTTAGATGAGGACAACAATCACCAAGACGTGGCTACCGGTGATGCAAATCCTGGACTGGTCGCTGAAGATGATCGATTCGATCAGTTTCTTGCGGATCCGACTTTTAAAATCAGTCAAACTCATCCGGATTACAAAGAGGCAGTTGATTTTCTGAAGTACATGCGTCGTCGCAAGGCGTTGCAGCTGCATAGCTCCAGCCATAGTCCTACTCCAGTTTCATAAGATGCGACTCGGTGGTATCAGCCTAGTTTGCGCCATCTACCCCACCCCTCCTTGCCGTATATGTAAATAAAAGAGCCCGAGATCTGTGAATAGTACAAAGGCCTCAGAAATCTGGTCGTATTCGATCCATACGCCTACAATCTACCGTGTGTTCCGTTCTCCAGATTGTTCTGTACAGTTCTGTTTCCCCTCTCCCCAACTAAATATTTCTGACTTTCAAATTCGAATGTTGGATTTTTCTACAAAATGCACGCATGCCTTTGGATAAATAGTTTGATGTCGTTTTTTCCACGGTTGGGAAGGCTCAGGGAAGGGGTGTTTGGGAGTTTGCGAAATTTGCATATGAGCAATTTCAGCCGATTGTTTTCGTTCACTCAGAAACGTTTTTTCGTTTCCGTGATCCTGACAATGTGACAACTGAAACGCGGCCTTAATTTATGCGCTTCTTCAGGTTTTCCATCCTGCTCCGTGATGGTATCATGGCAGCATTTCACCGGGATGCGTTTGGCATTGAGTTGCCAACCCGTTGCACCATACGTCTCAGCAAAACAATACGGTTGTTCTTTAGGTTCAGTTATAGTGCACAATGCACGTTCCAAAATTCACAAACAATCCCGGATTCGTCCGACTGTCAAACTCCCTGGGGAAATATGAATTAGTATTTGGTCCTCTTGTGAAACTGAAACAGCACCCGCCCCCTACCCCGGGGGAAAATACCCACTAGGTATTTATATTTACTGGTCTGTTAGACTTGGTAAATAATCTCAAGGTAATGCCCTCATGGGGAGAGGACTGTTTCAGGTCCATCAGCTCGAGACGACTTTTCCAACTTCATGGTGATTGAAAATTTTGTCGAAACCGACCTCGGCTTGATTTTTTTACTGAAATCTCTGTAAATAGTAACGTTACCTTTCAGTCATAGACCAAAACGAAACTGACCCGTGTACGTCCGTCCTTTCAAAATCGGTGCCAACTGGCTAGAGGTGGCAATTTTTGCCATTAAACCAAGAGTATAATTCCTACTGGTATTTTGGCTCTTTTACGCTCAGGCATCGCTAGGTTTAATGCAGAAAAATTCCCAGCTCTGAGCCTAAGAGGAAATGAATAAGATAAAGTGACATCTACAAGGTCAAGATACAAAAAGCCCTAAGAAGAGTTGCAAAGACCGGTGTATTAAACCGACGAACTTCGTTCAGTGAAACTGCATGCGATAGAAATGGAGGGTCTATTTGTAGTATGAAGCAAAGGGGTGATTGTCGAGCTAATTACTGCAAGAGACAGTTTAGCTGGGATCGCGCAAATATAGTTACTCCAACGTCAACAACTCGAAATCCTTGGGAATTGTCACATTGCGCCCCCATCGAAATTGTTGTGGCGGGGAAGTCTTGACAGCCCACCCTCAACTCTTCCGATTGGGTGGCAAATCGTTGGTCCTTGATTTTTGGAACGGAGAGCTTGTTCCGTTATCTTGGAGAGAGTCACTGGTTGTATCCATTCTCAAAAAGTGAACACAATGGCCGTTATAATCATCGTGGGTTCAGTTTGAATCCGATGGTCACCGAGGGTTTGACTTCGATAATGCCACACCATTTAACGCCGATTCTCGAGGCCGGCGTCCGTGAACAGTAAGTCGGATTTCGCCCAGGTTGGAGTTACATCGACCAGATTTTCACCCTTCGCCAGTTGTTCAAAAGGCGCGGCACACTTACACCATCGTCTCACAAACTTAGTTCTCAATTTTGGGGGCACTTTCGTCTCAGTCGTCTGGATAAGTGCTCTTCGCCAAAAGAGTATGTCACAGAAGTTTGTGAATCTCTTTCTAGCATTCTACCCAGACTTCTCCCCTAATAGTATAAGGTGAACTATTGAGTTTACCCGAAATGGCCAGCACTGTTCGATTGGAGTGTTCCATCTCTCCATTCTCGTTTAACTTCATCATGGACGAGGTAATGGAGCATGCTTTAGATGATCTTTAGAATGTAGGTGTTTAACTGAAAAATGCTGAAAACCCGTATGACTTTTATTGCATAGACGACGCTGTGTCTGCTCGCATCTAAGGAACATGCGCAGCATGCACTAGACAGACTACCGGGGGTTGTAGTTCCATTTGGGGTGTGCTTTCCATCGTCAAAGTATAAAGGGCTATTAGCTGACTGGACCAGAGTAGTCCCAAATTTGATGCTAAACGGAGAAGAACTAATGATTGTCCTCCGTTTCATTTTCCTCGTTAACTGCTTGACTGAAGATGGTAGTTCGGTGATGGAGGGGAGCACACGTACACGCAAGACTCGAGCGGCACTCTGGAGTAAAGAGGCACTCGTGGCGTCGGTCTGATATTTCACTGAAGTTGAAAGGTCTTGCGTACCGTGCAGCACGGCGGTTAGTTTCGATGTATGGTTGCGTGACTTGGAGTTTGCGTGCCGAAGGTGCTTGTCTCAGAGTTTTTTGGTCATCGACGTTTAAGTAATATCTCTAGGACTGAGTGGGATGATTACGTGAGCAACGCTAAGGTTAGGAATCAGGTATTGGATACCGGTCTCACGTTTTCATGTTTGGAGTCCAAGAGATCCCTCAACCAGTAGGCTGTAGACGCTGAAGAAGTTGACAAAGAACCATGAATAATGGACATGCTGTTGTCACTCGTCGGGACGACTGAGGAAATGTGCGCTTGTACAGTTAGACCGTATTGGTTACTGCAACGTTCTTTCCCCACGTCCGTAGATCCAATCCCTGTGCACCTTGCATTTTTCGCAAACACGTATGACTATGAGAAGGGTAGCTGTCAATGAGACTTGTCCTGCTGTTTAACGCTGAACGACAATGATGATTATTCTGTCACTTGGGGCCAGGCCCTTAAATGGGCAAGTAGGCTACAAGAGGCATTCGCCCCAGAGGACTGAAGGCCGAAATGTAAGATTGAGAGATAGGTGAGGGAATTCGAACGTAACAAAAAGTGAGTAATTATATGGTGTCGTTGAAAAATACTCGATATGGTGGAAGTTGAAGCATGATCAGAATTCTCGGCCCTGCATCAGAAAATCTCGAAATATTGCAAGTGAATAGTGTTACAGAATAGGAAGAACCTATTAAAAGAATATCCTTGACGTATTTTTGTCTTGTTCCTGTTTAGATAATTAATTATCGTGGTATTTTAGAACCTAGGGCGAAGTTCCCCCCAAATCATTTTCTACAACGGGCTTCGTTCTGTCCGTCAGTATCGCTGACCATGTGCGGCTGCCTAAAATAAAGTTGCTGCAGATCTTCATTCAGTTCGGTTTCCACTGGCCTCATTCCAGAGAGTGTACGGGGTATTAGTTTTCTGATCAATCCCTCCAGACGTGGTGCTACAGCTCGTGCAATACGATCGTATATGTCTGGTTTTGCTTCGGTTTCCAAGACGGAATTTACGTTCCGCACTATTCATGCGAAGAGTTTCTAGTCACAAAAATCTGTTCAGTTAGTCCGGAATCCCTTCACGAGCACTCACTTGGTTAAGCAATACACCGAGGTTTACTGTGAAAAAAGCTGAAACCCTTTGGATCGGATTGCACATAAGGCCAGTACCTGCTCTTTCCGGTGGTTGTCGAACGAATAGGGTGGTGGCGTTTCGACGTGAATGTCGCGGGTTCGAAACCTCCCACCGTCGATCAACTTCCCCACTTGGTAGCCCTCTGTTGACGGCGGCACTTTTGCTGAAAAATGACGTACATTATTTCATTTCTAAAGGAAGTGAAGGAGAAAAAATCAGTAACCGAGGGACTGGCCAGTTTCTCGCAGTGACACGTGCATGTTGTGTGACTTTTCTCAGGGCGGTTGCAAGTCTAGACCAAACGCGAGTTCGAGGCGCGTGCAACATAACTCAAACAAAGTGTTAATACCTATATCAATGGTGACCTTGAAGAGATCTGAATTCTCTCAGTTCGATTACCGTATGATATTGGGCAATGAGAATTAAATTCGAGAAACTTGACCATGTCAGTGTCTATGTCGGAGGTGAAAATTCCAACTGGATTTCAACCAAATCCCCAGAAAGAATCTTGACTTCGGCATTGTGGACCAGATGCAAAATGAAGAAAACAGTAGCCCGAGTGCGGAAATTCATGAAACAATTAGCTTGTCTCGATTTATGTCCGCTTCAGCGATAGAAAAATTCAGAGGTGAGATCAATGTAGGTGTTGTTTGAAGAAAAGGTACCCTCGGCCAGTCAATCACAGAAACCGAGTGGACATTAGGAAGGCCATCGCCGAAAGCAGGCTGAATAAATTCATAATAACAAAATAAAATCAGGATATCAAAACTCATATCCGTCCAGTGAGATATAATCCGTTTTAAACAATTGGCCACCCCTTCTCTGCTATTCGATCATATACTCCTAGTAAGATAATACTGGCACTAATAAAATCCCAAATAATCAAAGCCGACTTTTGTGCCCTGGGGTCAAGTTCATATTATCGATAATATGCAGCCCTGATCTCGGGCTGGAACGCATTAGAAAATCCCTGGTTGCACAGCACATACCTTGGCATTTGAATTCCCGCTTGCACCAAAATGAGGATGGAATATAATGGGTTGATATGCAATCGAAACAGCCGTGATAACTGTGCTTAGAAGCTGTGTCGAAGTCTCGAAATGATTGCTATAACAAATGACCTCAAATGCATCCGTTATGCCATACGTTAGGGCATCAGACATATCTGTCTCGATCAGTAGTGACATTTTTGACCGAGTATCTGAATAAAAATTAACACCTCAGTTTAGAATGGGTCCTATCTCCGTTTGGCTAATAACGGCATCCTTGGAGGAAATGGGAGTGCGCGGACTGCGAAAATTCATGCCAGATCGGAAATCCCAGCAGCGGAGTTTGGGTGGACCCGGCTAATTCATTACTCGCTACGGTTCCGGACAACCTCATTGGACGAATAACCTTTCAATACGATTATCCATTAACACAATCTGTCTATTTGGCAAGGGAATTAATGGCCCGATATCAAGACCACCGATTGGACGGCCCACAATCTTGACCGAAATGGGATTGGGATCTCTTTTACAATTTGTTTGCCCTAGTAGCGGCTCGTGACCTTGCACATCAGTGACGGATAGATGTAGCATCATAGAGTAAAGTTCAGTAAAACGTTTGACAGCCCGCCGGGCAACGTAATGGCTAAGGCGTTCGACTCGAAGTAGTTCTTCCCGGGTTCGCGTCCCGGTTCGGACGCGGTGAATAAGCACTGCTGATGATTCCGAACATGGATGAAATAGCTGCATAGTGCTTCCATGGCTTCTTAATGGTGAGTTGAGTGATAATATCGCAAGATGAATTATTTCATGAAAAAACCAGTTATATTTCACGAAATCCGTGACGGATAACTGAAAACTGGCAATTAGAAACGGTGACCGGTGGTGGGAAGAACTAAATCTCTCAGTGTTGATTCATCTGGTCACCACCATTCTGGGGTCTGCCAACCAAACTAGGTTTTGACAAATTTGGCGTTCTCCAATTATTCCGATCGCCAAATAAATCTAAATGAAGTGATTCAGTCACAAATTTTATCTTTTTACTCCTATTTTGTTAATACGAAAGTGTACATCATTTTGCGAAAAATGGGGAGCTACGGCCAACGAGACGAACCAAGCGGGGACGTTGACCGGCGGATTTCAAACTCGCGACCCTCATGCCGGATAGCCATGATCTTATTCACGTGACCACCGCCTGACAACGATCCGCCACCCGGCCCTGGTGTTCCAACGGCATCATTTGCCAGTCGACAAACCTGTATAGTGCTTTTTGCCCCATCTACAAAGTTAGGAGCGGACAATCAAGAACGGCCAAGTGCCACATCTTGAACACAGCCGAAGCCGTATCTATCCGTTTTTATAACCCCCTGTATGTGCTCAGAAACAATTTGTCCAGACTCTAAAACTTCTTCTTCTCTTGTCATTACAATTTGATCGCGTGACAAATTGACCAATTACACATACACATAGACACATTCTTAGAGTTATGGACTCATGTGACTGCAAACCGATAATTTTCCTTGAACCATCTCACTCCATGTTTAATGTTATGTATTGGCATGAATAGGAATAACCAAATTTTTATAACAAGTAGAATGGAATAATGCAGAAACCAGCAGTTAATGTGCCGCTGTGCAACCAATGTAAAGCCAACATCAAATCAGAAATCATTGTAGTTCGGCACTTGCATAATTCAATTATTACAACTTCATAATGGCATCAGCAGCTTATTATTTCGGAGCCAGTGGTTGAGTCCGTACACCTTCCTGATGATCCTAGTGAGGTCCATAAATATCTCTTGTGCTGGATTCAAAATAACGATTCTCAACCATTCTCGGTTTAAACTGCGTCGGTTTTGGTGTCAGTAGATGAAATCTTATTCTGGACATTCAGTTGATATCAAAATGGTTTCTGTAGAAGATTTCCTTACGGAGAAATGAGGGTACAGCCATAAAGTCAGAATTCAGCGACAAGTGGTAAGGAGACGCGACGCATATTTTTGGGAAACGTCATGGACTTTCGAAGAAATAAATTAAAAAAAGAAAAGAAACTACTGGGCTTTACTCCCAGTGGGTTATGTGAACACCCTCGTCGCTCCAGTGGTAATGCTAAGCTGTTTTGTAATACTGATGACGATTATATCAACAGTGATGAAACTTTAGCAGTAAAGCTTTGAATACCTATTTCCGCAGAAAATTCTGGCTGAACTCCGCCATTATTTTAAACCTACGTAAAACGAGAACCGTATGATCACCGTTTGTGGACTTTGCATTATGGGACTTTCAAGATGCTTCGAAGGGAAATAAGTCGAATTCTCATTCATACTACTAGCAGGACTGTCGGTAGTTAAAATGTGATGGAATTCATCCGGATCCCTCAAAATTAATATGTATTGTCTTGGCGCCACTGCTCTTTTTTCTTTACGTCAGTATGACACTTGAATAGTTTATTTTTTTCCATTCAGGACATGATATTCGTGGAGAACTCAGGAGCAGATAAAATAGGCTTATTTGCCTTGAGAAAATCTGCGCGCTTTCCGATGCCCATTCTAACGCAGCTTTATTGCTAACCTCTTTTGGTCCAACGAAATTCGTCCTATCTTAGGCACTACTAGTCTTTTGGCTCACTAAAATGCTTTCGGATCAATATTCACTGAATGGAGCAGTCATCTAGCCAAGACGAGCAAAGACACCGAATGGTTCACGCACCTGGTTAACGTCTGAGCTAACCATCTTGGTTGGCTAATTGCATTTGAAATCAAGCACAGAGACCAACACATTCACTCTTATCAAATGCGGCTCCCTCACTTGGCGGCTTTCCAGAGAGGACGTATTTGTTCCTCTCGACTGTGATCCATGTGAAAACTGTTCACGAACTTTTCAGGGCTGAGCGGCCACTCCCGTGACAACGTCAATAGATCCGAACGTGTTCTTTAGGCTTTGTTCACGTGTTGATTGGATCACGTGCGCAAGTGCGTACCAACGGGAAGCCATCTCCGCTTCAGTTCATAAGCGATTGACAACCGACTTATCATCAGGTGATGTTTCAAGTACTCTGTGACCAATGGTTCAGTTGTACACCATCGGGAACTGTGACCTTAGCGTTTGGTTAAGCTGAATAGCCTCAATGTGTTTAGATTTATGCTGACGAGTTATATCACCAGTCTTTCCCCAAAAACGAATGGCTAGTTGGCGGATAAATGAGCCATCCGCGAGAGCTACTTTCCATATCCCTAAGATGTTTTTTTGACTACCCACCAATATGCGGAACGACTGAATAAATTTCAAACCAAATGTCTAAAAACATGATTCAGCCTGGAGTGCAATGAGTTTTATGGGATATGGAGAAGCATCTGAGTATAAAAAGTATTTGCTTTTCGTAATAACCATATTAAACAGTTTCAGGAGAAAAATGATGCAGTCCAAATGGCACGGCTAACCGCAAAGCCTTCGCAGTAAAGATATGAAACGCTGGTTTGTCAGCGAGTTGGGTTTTCGCTGGGTAGCTAGGGTACCCCACCCCAGCTTTTGACCAAATTGACTCATCAACAAATTAGTGAATCTATCTGTAAGTCTGGTAATCCATTGGGGCTGAGATACATTTAGTGCATGCCCACAGGACACGTGCCTCTCTGTATGCAGTTCTGCGCGCCAGAAAGTGGTTGGAGGATGGACCAAAATGGCAATTCTATGACGTACCAAAAGGTATGAAAACTCTATTCGGTGACTTGGCTTGCATAGACCCTATTAGACTATTGGATTAAGGTTCACAGGGTCCTCCTAAATGATAGTTGGAGACGAAAGGTTGTGTGGATCATTGTTCTACTCAGCGTTTGAAATCTTTCCTTTTCTGTGTAGTCCTTCAAATTGCTAGCTTGAAGGTAATATTTCACCGTTTCCCGTCCCCTTCTCCTCTTAGTATCTGGTCTTATGAGGTAGCAGCTGGAACCGGGACAGTTTGTTTCAAGGTTACCAGTTGTAAAACTGATCCTAACTCACTGGGGACTTCTAAGTTCATGTGCCTTGCAAATAGAGCTAATCATCTTGAATGTTCAACAAACTCTTCTGCCACAAATGTCAATGAGCAGACAAACTTGTGTTCCGTAGGCCACCCACAGTTGATTTGGAATCAGAGTTGGGCCATCTCCCCTAAGATGACTGTCAAAAATCAGTCAGCCCGGAAGAGAGACTCGGGAATTCACCCACTACAGTCGGAGCTTCACAACAGGGAGTCAGCCTGCATGACTTCCTCAGTGGAGGCTAGGTGAAAGACGGTCATTTGGAATATCATCTAGATTTGTTCAGGGCGAATAGCGAACTCGGAGAGTGATAAACCCACGCGCGGACCATTATTATGTGTTTGGAGATAGCTGGGATCATTAAGTGAGATACAAACTGTAGCTGTCTATTTGTTATTAGGATTGTGCTTAGTACCACCGCTGCTGTTTAGGACTGATTAGAAACTTTGGCCGTTCAGGAAATGACAATGTTAATCAAATGGCCTTCGAAATGTATTTCGACCTTCCCTTATGATGTAGTTTTGATTGATAAAAGGTTGATAGAGTTGGTAATCAGAAGTTTATCGATTTGATGCCACAACAAAGTTCCAATTTTAACAAGCCTCCTATAAGTTTCTATGCTCAAACGTGATCGTTTAAATGCATCCTTTTGTTTACGCCGTGTATCAGTACCGAACTAGACAATTAGTCAGTTCGATTATAACAAATTACGACAGATAACTTAACGGGTTTTCACTCATGACGCGTTTGTATGTGGGAGACATCTAGATAGTCCTAGGCAGATTGGGGGGCAGCGAATACCAGTTATGCGAATCTCCATGAGATTGACAGTCTATCAGTATCATGAGCTTTACTAGTCACGTTTTCCCAATGCTCTTATGTTTGGCATTGGATAGAACAATGGTTTTGGATACGCAATGAGTTTGGATGCGTGTAAATTTCTGCGCATCGGTCTCATGCCTGTATTTGATTTTGGTCTTCACGAGTTCTACAATAGTGTTTTTTTAAATTTCCTCCAATTGGATGGCGTCTCCCTACGATCCTTTTTGCAACAAATCGATAAATTATCTTCATACACAAATTAAGTAATGATTATCTAAACATTTCATTCAGCCCACCATTTGGCTGGGAATACTGAAGTCCCTCTTGTGTGTTCCTAATTTCTATTCCGATTAGTGTGGTTAATGACTTTTAAAAGTGATAATTCGCTTCCCTTTTCATCGTAGTATGTTGCTTTCGTGTTTATTATATCATAATAATTGAGCGAAAACTTGTTATTGGGTGGCATGTTACCACACCTGATCTAGTGAGACCTCATATTGTCCTGTGCTACTACAAGTTTCAGGGTCACTTGAGTCGATTATCCCTTTCCCCATGCCATGTGCTCCAGGTGCAAGGAAACGTGACTCTTCCACTATACCCAAGCTTCAAACATGTCATAAAAATGAGCACCGATCGCACAGCTCAACTGGGTTTTCAGTCCTGCCTGTTACGATTTCTTTCGGTACCACACAGTGCCAGTTATCCCGACTTCCGAATTCCCGCAGCACAAACGCGGTTAGGTAATGTTCGCATTTTGATTGCAGTAAGATTACCTCGATCACGACGATGTATTGCGATTCATAGAATCCTATTAGGAACGACAGAATTTAAAGCACTCAGGATCCTTTATCCAATCTGTTAACACAGAAAGAAAGTGTATGTCAGAGGATACAAACACTTCGTTTACTCTTTCCAACTGCGACCAGAAATAAAACATTCCAATTTGTGCACAATGTATTGTGAAGAAAACAATAGATTGCTCTAAATGGGAAGTTTCATTTATATAATTACCGATATGGCGGAATGACAGGCGGGACAAGGTTGTAGGGGTCGATGTCAAGGTAAACTAATGCTCAGGGTCAACGGTTTATGTGCGCGAATCGCAGGCTGATGCAAGCCGACAAGCGCAGACTCACTAAACGTCAGTAGTTTTGGGGTTTGCATTGCGCACCAATAATTTGTAAGATTGGGTTGTCAATTTTGTTACCTCATGTGTCCGGATGGTTCGCGATCGAAGGGGCCGGAGATTAGGCATCGGTACATGAGGTCACTGAGGATTGCGTCATCAATTTTGACAGTCATTTCGGAAAATTAACATCACATTTTACCTTAGACATTCCTTTCGGACTTGCTAAAAAGAAGCTTCTTCGTTGGTGTTACCATAGTTTGGTCTGTATACCCAGGCTATCGTCTGTTACGTGATGATATACGTAGCACATACTGGTCTCCTGTCGAGTTGTCTTTACAACCAAACTATTGGTTCAATGAACCCACAAAATTTTTCCTCCTCGCTCCAGTCCTAATGACCAGTCCAATTTCCATTCATCCTGTTCTTCTTGTTGCACGAAAATTCGAGTGCATGTGATCGAAAATGTGACTGCAAAAACATCTGTTTGCCCACATCAAATGACTTTCGTATCTCGTTCAAATCGATCAGTCAATCACACTGGGCATCGATCGAATATCACTCGTCTCCCTCTCCCCTACTCCGGTCAAACATACAGGATCCGAGATGATTATGACAAAGATTCAAATTAGTTGTTGCTCTTCGTGACGTCATTTAAAACACATTTGTTGTTTTTGTTATTCAAGTTCGATTTTCCGGGAGCGAATTCTATACGAATTCTGTCATTTTGGATTAAAGTTAAATTTGTTAGGAGTTTGATCAATATCATGATCATCACGGTTGAAAGTAGGCAAAAATTTTCTTGTCTATTGCCCCTTGAGTTGTAGGTAGTTGTTGTACTGTCATCCTGTGAATTTTCTAGTCTCATCTGTGTGTGCATTGATGTGGATCGATATTTCAGATTGTGCGCCTTCCCTCTTGTCTCCGAGTCAGCAAACGAGCAACGAACAAACAAATCACCGTTTTATGCACAACAGCACGATTCTTTGAGGCCGGTGGTGGCCAAGCGGATAAGATCGTGGCATCCGGACGTCAAGGTCGCGGGTTCGAATCCTCCCACTGCCAGTCCACTTCCCCACTCGGTAGCCCTTTGCCGGTCGCGGCCCCCTTCCTGAAAAATGATATACCTTGTTACTTCATTAGTAAAAGAAGTAAAAGATAAAAATATTGGTTAAACAAGATACCCTACATGGTGAGGGGTGTCTCTGGTCATTCGGGTACACATCAAATTGGCTCGTGCCGTTTTCAGATATGGAAATTGACACAGTGAAGAAACAGTATCATAACATGTCTAGTGCATCAATGGGATAGGGTGAAAGCACTTTACGGTCAAATGTGTAGAAACTGTTTTCACTTTCAAGTCTTGCCAGTTAATCCCGTGTATTCAACATTTTGCAAACTGCCCTCAATTCACTCACATTCAGTGATCGCGCGCTTGTGTGCGTGTGCGTGTACGTATGTATGGAGAGCTGAATAAATTAAGGAAGTCCTACGTTGTATGCTAGTCTCTGGATCCCTCAGCGACATTCGATAAAAAGAATGACCTATAAATAAGTATCCTTTTATCTAGCTAATAGCTTGACAATCAGACCAAAGCTATAGTGGAGAGAAGGAGAAATGACTTCGCAATCTAGTTCAAATGTGTAGTCGTTGTGGACGCCTGTCACAAACATACGTACACACACATGCACGCACACAGACATACGTGTATATTGTCCGCAGCCTTGATCGACGCTTAGGTGGAAACCATCGCTGGCTTCTGAAGAGCAGTCACTGGAGCGAACCATAGCCAGTCTAGAGGCTATGGGTACCCAGGGGATTAGAGTACTCTAGGTAAGTGCGTAGTTGTCTTTAAGTCCATTATGGCGGAGTTATTGGGGTTGAAACCTTGGGAGATCTAGTACCGGAGTTGAGAAGGTGAACTTATGAGAGGCGAATTCATCCATTGTACACAGCGTGATCCTTAAGCTGTCCACTTCTAGCAGGGTGCCAACAAACCAGCAGGTCATATCAGTTGAGTTTTGACAGCAGACAGTTCCGACACAGCGTCCTGGTGACGCTGCGGTATGACGACCACAATTATTGTCGTGATCAGCCATGGAGATACTTGAGAGTGACTAACACGCTCTGTTCCGAGTATCCCTCGGCCTTATAATTCCAAGTTACGGTTCTAACTCTTAAAACGGATAGAGGTCAGTGATCCTATCTGGTGTACGGCCACGCTCGTTAAGTTACAATACCTTCGTAATTTTGAGAAATTTTATGGGGAGAGCACTTCCAACGTTAGAATCTACCATGTCTCCTACACTGGAGCTGCTTACACTCAACCGCATATACAGTGAACTTTAAACCACGTGATCGAGGACATTCCCTAACAGTATCCGGGACCCGGGCCAAGTAGCATAAAGTCCTTTCATCTCGAATGTTTGGAGTAGCTACGGCTCCGGACTACGCAGATGAAGGCAGTAGGATGACCTCCTTGACAAATGAAAGTCTTTTCATGATATAATTCACCATGTGATATCATCGCTCAACTCACCATAAAGAAACCATGGAAGCACTGTACGGCTGTTTCATCCAGCTTGTTAGGAACCACCAGCAGTGCATATGGACCGCGCCCGAACTGGGACGTGAACCCGAAAAAGGACGAACGATTCTGACTCGAACGCCTTAGCCATTACGCTACCGGGCAGGCTCTGAACGGTTTGTTCAACTTCACCACATGATGTTGCACCTATCCGTCACTGGTTTGCACGGTTACTGTCCGCTAGCTCACAACGATCGACCCCTACTGATAGATGACTTCTCTGCAGGTTCATACAGGTTTATGCACATAAACATATCATTGATAGAATTTTGAGCTAGTGAGTGTCTCTGAATCTTGTTCACCTCCCATCAGCATATACCTGATTGGCTGATGTGTGGACCCAGTCACGTGGTTTGCTCGTAGACTTGTCACAATTGTTTATACGTTTGATTAGTTCGTCTGTGGGTGAATACATTATCCAAAATGCAAACGGTATCAATACTAACACGATTTATTGAAAATTGTGTTCACAAAAAAGCTGAAATGAGATCAGGTTAATCTCGTGGGACATTTATAATCCAAGAATCTGATAAAAGAACTACGCAAGACATGAAAACATGCTTGATTTTTGTGTTCCCCATGATTGCACCAATATGCATGATCATTAGGGGAATTTTATTGAAGACAGATACAAATGCAAATTTATCGTAAAATCGTCATTAACCCGTAGATCAACAAGTCATATTTCCATCACCCAAGACAATACTAATCCCAATTCTTCTGGTTTCGTTTCCTATCCGTCTAATTCAAATGTGATTCACATTTCGTACCGAGCTTTTGCAGCAACATTTATCAACCTAACTGTCTGGCAAACTTACTATCAATGTAACCCTTCTCCTAGACATTCCAAAATGGCCGGCGCAGGTCATGCGGGAAGGAAAAAAGTTATTGCGTTTTTGGACTCATGAGTATGCGTGAAAAGATTTAGTTTTACCAGGATAGGGTTAGAACCCTAGGGCATGACACTGATGTGAGAAATCCAAAGCAAAAAATGTCTCCGAGGAGTAGATCAGATGTGGAGGAATGCACAAATAGTCACTAGATAAACGCCGCCCCTTTCCCCACTAGAATTTTATTTGTGACTAGATTCCGAGCACAGATTGGATACGAAATGAGCACAATCAATTAAACCGATAAGCGTAATCATTGAGGGAACAACGTTACCACGTACCACTGAGTAAAATTTGATCAAGTCAACAGAATCGTGTGCAGGAGTCAGGAGGAAGAGGGTGAACGGTTCCGTGTGGAGAAAAGAAAAATTCCGGACAACATTTTCAACATCAAATTCTAACACGAAAATCCTTTTACCTAGAAGCCATTGTGAATATCGATGGGTGTTTTTGTGTTGTAGAACGCAAAGGAAACGAAGATGTCTGGAAAATCGTCAACAGATTCGAAATGCAGTCAGACAGAAACAATTTGATTTATTAGTCCAAATAGAAAAGTTACCCGTGATAATTGAAACGTCAAATCAAATTGTCAAGTTCTGTGATAATGCTGTGTTTTGTAGTATTAGTAGCTAAAATAAACAATAAGTTACCTAGTGATATCAGTTTGACGTGCAAATGCATAAATATTAATTCTCAAAAAAGTTAACTAATCATTTGAAAATACTAAGTCATTCATACTCGAGAACAATTCAGCCTATTTATGTTCAGCATATAACTTCGTTAAAATATCATTACAATTCCTAATTCTGCTTAGAACACATTCAACATTCAAATACATTTCGTTTTGTCAATTCATTTTTTTCGTTTTAGTTAATTCAATTCACATGTTGGCCCTTGAGTGATTAACTGATATCCGATTACCATAGAAATACTTACAAAATTTCTTCAAATCAAATCCTGCTGTTTTGCTCATCGCGATTTTTTTATATTTTTGTTCTATAGTTAGCATCCCACTTGATTAATCTAGTTACTGTGATGCGTAAATGAGTTGGTGAACATAATTCAATAAAATAAAATGGGCCAATTTCCCGTGCACCCATTCGAATGCATCCCAATACCTAGTGTGATACAATCTCGTTGCTAGTCATCCTAGGTGGAGGGAAATTCTTTTTTTTTCTTCACTGCTGGCTGCCTGACTTAGCAAAAAAACTTCGGATCGATATCCACTGAATGGGAAAGTGTTTTGCCCGGAGGCAATCAAAATCACCAAATAACTCATGCATCTGGTTGACGTCTGAGGCAAACATCATGTAACACTAATCTGAATCGATTTTGACAAACACTCGCTCCGTAACATGCATACAGAGACAAACTCACTCAGTCAGTTTATTTGGGGCTTGGCTGTGCCCCGGATTTCCGGAGGACATGCTCTTTTCTGTCAACTACACGATGTGGCAAATTGATGTAAGCATTGCTCTGGCTGGTCGATCACTTGATGAGACACCGATAGGCTGTCTGCATCGTCTCCCAATAGTTTTGTTCGCATTTTCAAACTTCATTGGATCATCAGAATTTCGACAGTGAAGACCTCTGACATTCCACATTCCAGTGGTCTTTTCCCCTTAAAAATTGTACCCAAACAATGACAGTGCTCTTTTTGACACATGCTCAGACCGTCACGCACTGGAAACCGCGCAGGCAAACGTGTCCCGAAGTTAGTATCAACGGTCAAACCTATGCAGTTCACGGTATTTCAGACCCAAAGCCCAATCGTGTTAGGCACAAAATGTGCCGGGATTGGAAAATCCCGAAACACTCAGGCATGACGCTGACATCCGCATGCGACACTGAGACCAATTTTCCCAAATTATCTTTCATCTTTTATCTTCTACTTTCTTTATTAACGAAATAACAATGCAAATCAGTTTTCAGGAAGGGGGCCGCTGCCAACAGAGGGCTGCCAAGTGGGGAAGCTGACGGACGATGGGAGGACTCGAACCCGTAACCTTCACGTCCGAGCGCCACAAACTTATCCGCTTGACCACGGCAGGCCAAACTAGATGACTAAATCCGTGAAGGTGTAGAAAAGTCCTTAGGATTCAAGATCCTAAAAGGAAAGGGTATTTTGACAGTATTAAGAACTAGAAAGCCTAAATACGTTAAGTTCCCATGATTTACGGAGATGGTCCCAAACAGAACGCGCCCAAATTCTATCGTCCGTATGAATGTGATCACCGAATGGTAAAATTTGTCTTACTGATGTTTGAAAGCAGTTGTTTACACTTCCACTTTATGAGACTTTGTGCCCAATCGGCTTGTTTGTTTTTTCCCCGCCAATTCCATTCCATGGGTTGTACGATCGATTTTTTCCTCTTATGATCATGTCCACGCAACAACAGGTCGAATGATGCGTTCTAGGTTATTCCAACTCCCACTAACATTGTTAGCTGAGCTAAAAAAAAACATACTTAGGATTGTCATCCCCTTGTTAGAGAGTAATTGTTATTGACACTTCGACGGATATTTCCGTACTTCAGGGCTCGTTCACGATCCTCTGTTTTTTCGCAATTAACCTTCATAATTTGACCTTTATTTTTATCTTTTAGTTACCATTTTAATGAAAAAGCCGTGTGCTTCATTTTCAGAAAGAAGGCTTCCAATTGGGAAAGTTGATCGGCCATGGGAAGATTGGAGCGATGCACCCCATATGGTCTGCATTCTGATCACCAATAGCAATATTTCTACGGTTATTAGCCTTTGTACTGCTGGACCTGCTAAACCTGTGTGAAAACTATGCGTCAATCTGTGCTTTATCATTCATCAATTTTATCAACTTGTGAACCACCACATGGATTGTTCATGATGAAAATGTCCAGTTTGGCAGTGAGAAGCACTAGAAATTCATTGATTCACGCATCAGTGCGAGCAAGTGACGAACATAGGAAGTTTCGCTGTGGTTTTCCTCTGTCGTGTTCTCGCCCACGAAACACGATTATTTGAACTGGATATGCAATATGCCTAGATTATGAACATACAAGGAAATTGCTACAAATAAAGTGGTTTTGTGAGTGATTCGTCATGTAATGTCAACATTCAACTTGCTACTGAAAATCGCAGAAGCACTGTACAACCAGTTCATCCTTTGCGTGAAATAATTCTCCATGTGATATCATCGCACAACTCACCATTAAGAAACCATAGGAGCACTCACCGTACAGTTGTTTCACCCTTGTTGGGAATCATCAGCAGTGCATATCCACCGCGCCCGAACTGGAACGCGAACCCGAACAAGGACGAACGATTCTGAGTCGAACGCCTTAGCCATGACGCTACCGGGCAGACTCTGAACGGTTTGTTGAACTTGACCACATGATGATGTTGTACCAATCCGTCAGCCACGGGCCGCTAGCGCAAACCAATTAAACCTTACTGGTAGGTGCAACATCATAATGTGGTGAAGTTCAACAAACCGTTCACAGCCTGCCCGGTAGCGTAATGGCTATGGCGTTCGACTCAGAATCATTCGTCCCGGGTTCGCGTCCCAGTTCGGGCGCTGATGATTCCTAACAAAGATGAAACAACTGTACGGTGAGTGCTCCTATGGTTTCTTAATGGTGAATTGAGCGATGATATCACATGGTGAATTATTTGATGAAAACATTCTATCTCCCGCTACTAACACTTTTCATCCTTGTTCGGAACCATCAAGAGTATTCATTCACTAAGCTCGAAAGTGGACGCGAACCGGTAATGAGCGAGTATGAGTCGAACACTTTAGCCGTTGCGCTAGCCGAAGTGACTCTCGACTGTTAGTCGAATACCAACGCAACACCATATAACATCCATATCTATTACTGGATCCTGCCCACCACGGAACTTTGCGCAGACCGGATGAACAACTCCCAGGTGGGAATGAATTGCTCCGGGATGATCATAAAGATGAAGCACCCGTACAGAGCTTTTTTCTAGGTATTCAATCACAGGTTGAGCGTTGGGATTGCATGACTAATTAAATTAAAACTTCACCTGTTGAACGACAAAACATTTATCCAAAACCACTCCTTCCTCCCAATTTGAGAGAAGGGATCCAACGTGAGATGCCTGTCTTAGGGAGCTGGTTCCTTAGTTTGTTTCAATCGTATACATTCATACTGCAAGTTCCATGTGGATTTTGGTGAATCTCTAGGTTAAGAAGAATTCTAGATACGTTATTTCAACAGTCTGCCGCTTTCCGTTTGCCCGACAGCTCTGTGTATGCATACACACACTCCTGCAGACACAGATTCACAAAATGCATTGTTATCTGACTGACGGACTTTGCGGTCATTCATCAGGGTACTTTGTAAATGAACAATTCTTCTGGTTCCTTCCACTGACGGATCAAACTTCCTTCAACATCTGTGAGCATGCGCACACAAAAACCGATCCGCACACACACATATGCACACACGAACAAACGGATCCAGATACAGTGACACAGTCTCAGTTTGCTCCTGCTTGGATTCAAATCCGAAGTCTTTGGAAATGATCTTATGTTATCTGAGCTCTTTTTTAAGATTTTCATTGTCTTCCTGGAAGACGAATAGCCAGGATTAGTGGCTCATATTGGATTTCTTCCATTCTGGAGGTTTTCCTCCGTAGTCCTGGCCACGAAGAAGGTACGCAACGTTTAACAGGCTTGAATCAATAAACTCAACTTCAACTTCCGTCAACCCACAATCCTCTGCGATTGATTGTACGAATATTCCAACTTTCTAGGTCCCAGCGGCCTGCAAGATATTTCGCTCCCTTCAAACAGATCCCATCTACTCTAGATGGTCCAGTGTCTAAAAGTGATTAGACATAATCGTCGCAATCAAGATGTTATCGTTTATCATCGGTGACAGACGTTGTCTCAACACAAACGGGCATTCGTGTTCTGGAAGGTGCTGAGATAAGCCACTAAATTGCCAAAGATTGACACGCTTCTGTTTAACCTTTGGTAGCTCCCCAAATCAAACCATAAGAAGTTGAATGACCTCGCTCGAGAATGTGGAATCAATCGATTTGTCTGGGGCAGAACTTGGTGTTGTGTAGAAGCAAGCAACAAAGATGATGTGTCCTTTTCCATTTCAAATAGAATTTTGGGAATTTTGTGGTTCTTTTCCGGTTGTCCATAACTATATCATTTTCTATCTTGAATAGGAAATGCATAAAAGTTATTCCCGTTATATGTGAAAGTGTTTCGAAATTAAACCAAATGCTGCTTCCTTTCCAAGACCTGGCAAGCAAATGTCCACTGGCACCTTGTAATCAGCGTACCTTTCAGTATGTATCCTCAAACATATCCGTGTAATCTGGATCACGTTCTAGACTAATGTGAACATGATCTCAATAAGCCAGTCGGTTGGGATTTCCGAATCCTTTTGATAAAATCCTGGAAAATTTTGACCCGATTTCGCCTCTGACCAAATGATCTGACCAACAAGGCAATAGGATGATTTGAGCACCTCGAATTCCACTGGAAGCATGTGAATAATGGCCAATCTCAAGCCTCCTTCGGATGGGGCCAGACCTGGATGCCTCGTGCATCGCATTGTCACATGCGTCCAAAAGCACATTGCCATGGATGGTTTGGAATCAGAGGTTTGCAATCACTATTCGAATGACTACCAAAGAACAATCAACCCTGTGGAAAAATTCGGGCACTCCTCCTGGTCCTCGCATTTTGGTGAAAGTATCGTAGCCACAAGAAATTAGTGTCCCTGCTGCCATCCCCATCTGCGATCTGAAGTTCGGGGATAATTTGTTCGTCCTGGGGACCTCTTCCTTTCCACGCCCCAAAGAATTCGCAAGAAAGTCAGCTTCTGCATAAAGTTAATCAATCTAGGATCGAATTCGACAAAAAACAAAACCTTTTCAAACCAGCCAAACCCGACCATTTGACAGCTACTCGTTCATGTAATCAAATATCGTAAGTAAACTCTGGCTCCGTACGGCCGGCCAAAGAACAAAATGGTTAGACAATGACAAAAAATGTTTTCTCCAACCAAGACGGACGGTACGGGAAACATCGAAATCAACCTGCGGAGTGAAATTCGCGATTACGGTGGAGCTACACGTTCCTTGCTCATGTGTGGGTGCGAAATCTGTCATCAAGAGTTGAACGTACCTGAAGAAACAAGAACTTTTACATTGCTGTTGTTTGCTGCATATCTACAAGATCAACTGGTGTGACAGTGTCCAATGAAGAGACAAGGCGATGGTGCATTAGCATCGATAGATCCTTCGTTCACATCTAACGTCGAGGGGTGTAGCAATCTGTCCGTATCCTAGAACGACCCCAATCGAAACCATCCGGACAGACACTCTGTCCTGGCTTTTCCATCGATTGGGATTGTTTCCTTCGTTGTGTGGCTGAAAAATTACGCAAATAACACGGAATTGGACGTAGAGCTTCTGTGGCCTCAGTCGCTTTGTGGAAGTTCAGCTAAGGGTATAGGTCTGATTCGCGATCCGTACGGGGATCACGTCCAACTCGCATTGCGTAGTCCGTAACAGGCCGAGGTGATAGTGTGGCCGACTTATCCTCTCTCGCAAGGGATAGCCGCGCTGCTGACCAACCAGTCAAAATCATGGTGACCCAGTAGAGACGAGGACTGAAATTTACAGACTGTCATCAAGCTGAAGATATTCCGTCAATATTTTCCGGTTTGACTAACATTACAAAAAAATAAAGTGTGAATACACCTCCACATGATTTTTAATTGTCATTGGATTTTCGCTCTACTTTCGACTGTCTAATATCCACTCGGAACAAATTCGATAGTTACGGCTGTTTGAATTTCGTGCATTTGGACACTTTATTGCTTTGAAAATCATAGCTTTTGTTTGACCTATAGAACAGTTGTCAAATACATTTCCCTGTACACTCATGTCTCAGAACGTTCTGGTGCGAACCTACTAAACTTTCTATTTGCGCATTCCTCCATGTGGTAGACTGATTCTATCATACATATGGTGACTGTCTGCGTGAAAATATGGTATTTCGCTCTGCCGTTTTGATAAACCATCTTTTACAATGATTCCATGTCTTTCGGTAGCCATGGTAACCTTTAGTATGGGATTAGCATTTATACAATTTAAAGGACAAATTTAATTGTTCCTCGCACAACCAGAGGAAACCATGTGACGGGAAAATGATCTGTGCTAGTTTTAATACTCTCAGGAAGAGGTGAAAATAAATCCAATTAAATCATCCGCAATTTTGTCCATTTAGTAGATCTCTAACATTTTACCTTGTCACGTGTTACGATCGTATATTTGCGTATTGTATTCCCCCCCTCCCCTGTACACATGTTGATTTATCTCTAATCGGACTTTGGCATTGAAAATCTGTCGCATGAGAGCAATCGTAAACCTGAGCTATGGACACGTGATCCACGTTAGGCGATGCGTAGTCGGAAGTCAAGGTTAGTGGACTGTGTCTGTTTTAACGTGGGCGAATGATACGAACTGGGAAACGATTTGGTTGTCTATCTCACACTGAGTCGACATCGTTCAATCTGCCAATCATCTGACATTTGGGTTCCGCTTTGGGCATGAGTCTGTCGACACATTGTGCTTGCCTTCAGGCTTATCATTTCAACTGCGTTCGTCCGATCATACTGATTGAGGCTAGAGTACCATGATTTCAACTTGGTGTATGTTCGAATTCCTTTTGCGCGTTTTATTTCCTCATCGTCACCGTTCAGATACGCATCAAACCATGATTGTTCTTCGTTCTGGTAAAACTGAGAAAGGGGTGCTTTCAGTGTAGCTGCAAGTAGGTCAGCCGTTGCGGTTTGGAAAACCTCTGGCTTCTTAAGGGTTACAAATGGTAGGGAAACTTATGCCCACCTTGTTCGCTCTAAACCAATCCAATTGGCCAGATTTTTTATCGATTCAAACTTTCTCCACGTGATTACACTTTCCCCACTACATCGTCTAAATCACACTGAACTGCTAACCACAGTTTCAGTAGCGTTGGTAACAAAATCTCGACCAAATTGTATCCAAAAACGAATCCCCATCAAAAAAACAATCTAACCTTAGCGTAGCCGACCGTGCGGTTTCCCATTGACCAAATGCACGGTGTAAATACCATCCTTGACACTGAGACCCAAACACCGTATGGTCAAAGTTACTAACAAGAATTTTTTAACAACGCCGAAAGAACTGACTGACCGTTAAGGTAATAAGCGAGAATGGAAACTTGTCGAAGAAGGGTATGCTCAAACTAGGGTTCCACACTCTTTGTCTGATCAGGCAGACGATATCTATGCTTAACTGCTGGAAACAGTAGTTCACCGAGGCATCCATTAACTTGAGTGAGAAAAGGTTCACTAACAGCCAACAAGATATGAGCAACAAGAAAACATTTGGGAGGCATAAGACCTCAAAACTTTACAGAGTTGAGCATCAATTCGATTTTGACAACCACTAATTTTATCCTAAAATGTCCTGGTTTTTGTCGGCACCTCACTGCATTGATTAATAGAGGAAGAAAGATCAGATGATCGCAAAATTAAATGACTGTGGAAAAGCGAAAAATATTTGTTGCACGCGCGAACTTTAATGACTGTGACATTCGGCCATATCAGTCCAGATCTCCACTCATCCCTCTTAGGTCTCTTATGGATCCCATTCCGGCAACCTATCGACACATACAGGAACCACTCCATTGACCATCTAGACCCATCCGCCAAACACTACCTACCTCGAAGAACAGTTTACCCCAAGGCAGTCGATCTGGGGGTAGGAGTAACACAAATTACAAACATCCTTATCTACTGGGATTTACGATCTGTTTTGTTTACTCAGTCCTGTCATCCAATTTCCTATGCCCAACTTCAATATTGCTACGCGTATTCCCTAATTACAAAGAATTTGGTCTTCAAGCAACGAAAGTCTCCTGTCTGCATCGATCAGATTTCGGTGCCCACCCAACTTCACGGCTTCCGTGTGCAATTTATATTCAACTAATCACCGGATGTCACTTTGATGTCATGCATGTCTCAAACTAGTGCCTGTAGATCGACCCTTCCTAATACTTGAAGGCACTTTATCTGATATTACTACCGCTTGAGGCGAAGTAACAGCCCAAAAAGACAAGTCTGTCTATTTCACACAGTTCCCCTTGGAATAGCTGGGTTCATTTTCTACCCTTTTGGGGTATTGAAACAGCAATTTATACTCCACGCGTGCCAAGACGTATCCCAAACATTGTTGTGCTATTTTACAGACAGTTGAGATATTTTTAGAACTTGTTTCGATCTCCGCACTCGGTAGCACAACATAGTCCGGATATTGTGAGTCAGACAATTTTTTGTTTGAACAAATACCAATATTTGGTACATTTTAGTAGCAGGAGATTGAATGTTTTCATGAAATAATTCACCATGTAATATGATCGCTCAACTCACCATAAAGAAACCATGGAAGCACTGTACGGCTGTTTCATCCAGCTTGTTAGGAATCATCAGCAGTGCATATCCATCGCGCCCGAACTGGGACGCCAATCCGAACCCGAACAAGGACGAACGATTCTGAGTCGAACGCCTTAGCCATTACGCTACCGGGCAGACTCTGAACGGTTTGTTGAACTTCACCACATGATGTTGCACCGATCCGTCACTGATTTGCATGGTTACTGTCCGTTAGCTCAGGCGATCGACCCCTACTGATAGATGACTTCTCTGCAGGTAGCCTAAGTACGACGAAGGTTTTGGATATGACCTAGAGAGCTTGATTACTTGGTGCATTTTAGTTGGATGTCATATTCTGCTTCATATTTCGTATATCAGTTACGGTGACAATTACATCGGTAGACCTAACAAGGATGAAACAGCTGTACAGTTTCTTTATGGTGAGTTGAGCGATGATATCACATGATGAATTATTTCATGAAAATACCAATATCACACAAAAAATTCCCAACATAAATGTCGCGGAGTGGGAGGACTTTGAAGTTGATCATACTGCACCGATTGTGTTTATTTATCCGTCAATGCTGTTTTACGATTCGCCCAATTGGTACTTGTTTCCTGCAGTGAGGTTTTGTTTTCTTTTAAATTCATTAGAGATGTGTTTGCTGAATTCGCTGAATACTTGGAGTTTTGACATTCCGTCAGATAGGGCATTAATGTCCAGTAGAAATAATCTCATTTATCTACGGTTTAATTGAATAAAAATCACTTAGTGTTTCAAATTCGTTAAACAAGAGACATTGTGCCCAAGTAGGAGAGAACTGGATCGCTTGTTTACATCGCGTTCCCAGACTCTAGGTGGAAATACCGGCACAAAGTTTGTGATGAGTACATCAGATCGGAGCAAATTCCCACATGTTTCGCAAAGTTGCTGTCTCAAAGCAAAGCGAAGAAAATTGGCAATGAAATTTCCCAATTTGGCGAGGATGCCCAACGAGCGTATGGAAAATTCTAGTTGAAAAACCAAAAATATTTTCAGTCCTACTAAGAGAACTCCGTTTGATTACCTGTGAGAATGTCTCAAGAAACTAGTAACAACAAGTCTGGGAAAAATTGCAACTTTCACTAGGCCAGTCGCATATCATAATGATACCGGGAATGGAACAAATGCACGTCTTAGATTCCGTTTCATTCAGTCAACCTGAATTCGATGATCTTTCTCTTGGTTTAAACTTCAAGATTCCAACAAAGAAAATGGGTCAGTTAGGAATAAAATGCCAACTTCATCGGGCAACGAAGGTCGGTTCCGGCCGAAATTAGTCGATATCTCCCACCCACAAGACAGTGTTGTTGTCTGACTTCGGAGCACTATTAAGCAATAGGGAACCTAAAGCAAATGACCGAGATGGGCTTTCTCAAACCTGATAAAGGCTACAATGACCAAATATGTTTACATATCCAAAATGAATCAGATATTGGTAGCCAAGGAGAAGTTCGATATAGTCGAAATACCGAACAACAATCATCTCACAGAATGTTCGATCGCCCGCAAGTTGCAGATTTAGTTGTTTCGTAAGTGCACTTATCGTCTATTCCCGCTGCTATCGATTCAAATGAGATTCTAATGAGAAATCAAGGAAGGAGCCCACTAGTATGGGGATGGTTGGACAGAAGAATACCGGGCACGCATACTTGAACAGCAGCAGTAACCACGGAACCGGTCGTGTGCTTCCGAGGGGATTTTGTTCATCCATCTGTATGCGAAACATACTACTGAAAATGGGGACCGAAACACCTTACAAGAGAGGATCATCGAAATTCCGTAAACCTGATATGCTGTTAAAATCAATACTATGCATGCAGAACTTCCAGTATCACAAACTGACGCGCTGGTCCGCGGCCATTTTAGATCTCATTCGCAGACTCCTGAAGTGTCATTGTGTACAAGACTTTTAAACTTGCGAGTATATCGGAAAATATTTTCTCTTCATGAAACAGTTGATCATTTGTGCGATCTCATCTCTTCATGAAAAATTTCACTTCCGACTCCCGTTGACTAAATAGGAGAACTCATTAACTTGTGTACTCATAATATTCGATTTGACCTTGAAAACTCCGCATGTAGACGAATAAACGAGGTGGTAACAGGCAGTCCATTAGTCCCAACATCAGCGGATTTATTTTTATCCATGATAAAAACAAATTTGAATGATTGTGTCCCCAAATTGGTTTTGTGATAACAATTAGTTAACGATACTCTGGTTTTTACTGACCCTAAAAACTTTATCAGTGTTTTGAACTTCTTAATTTTTGCTGACCTCAAACATTCGGTCTTTTATGAACAAGAAGGCAACGATTGGTTTAATGTTTTAGACATAAAGCTCACCAGGTGATCGAATAGGACAATAAGACATTCCATCCACAGAAATGCCATATGGAGTAGTTAGTAATTTATTTTCGCAAGTTTTACGCCAACTGCGTGCAAACGTAGTTTAGTAAAGTTTCTTGATCATCGTGTTAGGAGTCTCTGTTCACCTGACGCCCTCCGGGAAGGGGAAAGCTTTTTTTCTGCGACACTCATTCGCATTGATTACCCAACAACTTTCACCAAAGTTCATGATCATGATCATCATCATCATCGTTCAGCGTTAAACAGCAAGGCAAGCCTCACTGACCGCTGCCGTTCCCCAGAGTTACACGTTTATATAAAAAGAGTGAATATCAAAGGGGAACAGGGAGTGGACCTACACAGGCGGGAAAAGATAAGATACTGCTGCAGCCAACACACGGAACACGGTTTAACTGGACAAATGATTCTGATTCGATAGAAAATGGCAGCACCATCGCCACTGTTCACGGTTCACTGTCATATCCTTCAGTGTCTCCAGCCAGCAAGTCGACGAGTCTTTCGGACCCCAACCACGAAGGCATGAGACACCTACTTTGCCTAACTTCGCTGTACATTTTCTCATTCCACGTTGCCACGTCATCTGTTGGCCTCTACATGGCTTCTTCCATTCCTTAGGAGGAAAACAAAATAAGGCACGGTATGGTAGACGAGTATTCGTCATACGCAACACGTGACCCAACCAGCATAGTCTACTAAGTTTCATACGCTGAAACAAGCGATTCTCAGAAGTTCATGATCAACAAAATCTTAAGGGCGACCCAGTTTATAAAGCGACGAAGAAAACCGTATCAATGAGATTGACTTTCAAGAGAGAATACCTCCTCAATAATGTGCTTCACTGGCTCAGTTTGCCCATTAACCCCCCTCCCCCCTCCACATACACGCACACACACAAACACACATTGTCATCAGAAGACGGTTGCATTTTGCCAATCAGGTTACAACTAGTCGGATATCATTTTCTGCTTCACATGGCATGTATTGGTTCACCTGCATTTCCGGTGACACGCAAATTGACTGAACAGGTCGAGGACTTATACAACGGAAGTCAAAACATATTCCCCCGAGCGGTTGGTCAAGCCGATGTCACAAGCACGACGGGCAGTTATCCTGATCGTGGCCTCAGATCATCAGTCACGACATATTTCGTGAAAAACCACGCATGCACGCACGCACACGCACACAATTGACCAGCTTCACCTTTTGAACTTTTATTACGCGATGTTGACCGGAAGATGTTAGCTTTCACCTCGGCAATACGGCTACAAAACTCAGTCTTTTGTACACAAAAGCTTTTAACACAAACCCAACGTTTATCACGAGCGTGAAATTAACTGCTTACTGTACACAGTTTGAACCCAGGCTCGCTTACTGAAGTAAATAGCTGAATATTGTATTATATGCTTTAGCTCGTTTTACGCAAGCGGTTGAAAAGAGTAGTACGAAGTGCTAACATCCCGCAGTATTGATCTTCTTTCTCTACTAGTCGATTATGCAATAGCCGAATATTCAATTGTTAACGCGCACAAAGCACTTACCTGATCTGAAAAACGATGGAAGCCAATATGAACATTTGATACGTCCCATTTGGCTACACTAGGTCTCACAAGTGACGGGGAAATCAAAGGTATAAAAAACCGTTGAAGTTTACAGGGCAGATTTGGAGTAGATAAAGAGCACTTAGTGTTTCAAATCCTTGGATACCCAAGAACTCACCCAACAGGATGGAGAATTGTTTTGAAATATCACCCATTATAACAGAATGCTTCTACTGTCCATTTTGTCTGGCAACATGTGATCCTTGTTGGGAAACACTGACAGGGTAGATCATTTGCCCTTTCAGAAAGAATTAAAACACACTTGGGTCATTATTCTAGAAGAATGTTGGTTGCTTGTTGGTATCGGTTACGGTGCAATCAACACTGAGAGATCGAACTTCTCCGATAGGTAAACGATATTCAAAATTGAGAATCAAAGCGGACCTTTTCCTGACTTTTGTCTGTCCCGAGTAGGGCAGATCTCCGTGTCTCACGTTCCATTTTAACAGTAGCAAGATGAAATGTGCCTGTATTCGTTTCTAATCATTTTATCTTATTTTGTTACTTTGCATTGAGTTTGTCAATGTGTACTTTGCTTCCAATATCCAAGCGCACGATGTTATTCGGTTTATGGATGAACTATTAAACCATAACAACAATTACACTGACCAACCTTCGTTCGTTATCAGCGGTAAATTTAATTATTTAATAGTTCTTTCGCTATACTTTGTCTTCTTGAATCTTGTACTGTTTCCAACGCGAAACAATGCTTTTCTTGTCCCGGTTCTAATTAACTGTCTTACCATGTTCTTTGTCTAAAAACCAACTTCCGTTAGCATATCTGATCATCGTAATTTACTGTAGAATTAATCGGTTAATGTGATATATACACTGCCCTCAAAATGTGACTGGGCTTGTTTGCTCTCAGGAGCATTTGATTGGGCTGAGTAAGCTAGATTCCACTGACTTCTCCGTCGTTCGTCTTCGTGGTAGATTTCAATACAACAACTATCCAAAAAGGACTCTCATAACGTCTGCTGAGATATCTGCTGCCTCATTGAGACACTATGGCCGACCTGAGAGATTTTCGTTCTCCTGCTTTGGACGACTTTGTCAAGCCAAAGAAAAGATGCCCATGGATGGTTTGTGGTATACTCTTGTACACCTTACTATCGTTATTCAAACTGAGGTCGGGGATTGAGCGCATCACGTGGGACACTCCTGTTTGCAATAATGGGTGCCGCAATATTTGACAACCCTCAAAATAGCTGTGCGGCTCAGAACCAAAATCTGACCCAGACGTCAAAGAACTTGAACATAAGTTTCGCAAGAGCTTTGGCCAACCCTCACTTTCCTCGCCGTTCGTTGTTCTTAATGAGGTCACTCTAACGACTCATTCGGCGAACTTCGTTCGAAGTTAGAAGCAACAAGTTCGTCTTTAAGCATCTATTGTATTGTAGGTGTCGATCATCAGAAAAATTGTATTTAACAAGAACTTCGAGTTCTCCACTTTTCCTGTCATCTAACATGACTCCTCACAAGCCTTTCCATTATCTATTTCCACTTCAGAAGTTTAATAAAGAACGTTTTCTAAGCTCTAAACAACCCTTTGGACTAGACATCATCAACCCATATGGTCCGGCCACTCTATCCACCGTATTTTCTGAATCCTTTAGTAGATGCTTCCGAGACAATAAAATCCCTAATTCATGGTGAACATCTTCCACAACCCAGTCTTTGCTAAAGGTCCCTCCAATTTTCACCCTTCCGCGTATACTTCAATAGCTTTGGAAAAACGAATCCTCCCACATCCCCCTACCTCTTCTCTAGACATTCTCGATCCCCGGCCAACCTAATTTCCGATCCTGCGAGTCCAAGTTTGACGTCCTAGTCACCTGAACTCATCACATTTCCTCGACACTGGACAAAAGATGTAAAGGAGTGAGGATCTGCTACCTTGACTATAATGATATGTTTCTCTTATTCCTCTCGCACTCGGATGTAGAACCGTTTTGTATTCGCCTCCTGACCATTTATTACAGCAGCCGACAACAATTTACCTGTTAAAATGGCACCAATTCCTCCCTTGTCATCTACAACCTTGATGTTCCCCAGTGCTTTGCATCTTTTATCGCAACCCACGACCATTAATTCCTTGTCACGTACTCAGACATTGCTTTGCCCTATTCCTGCAACACTTTATTCCCAGACTGTCAAAATGGGATCACAGAAATTTGGGAAGGATCCACAAAACGGAATTGGTTTAGTAATCCTCAGAAATATGTATACATTGTATTCTGTAACCAAACCATTCTTATCAAACGTTTTATTTTCTCGTATGTTCTATCCTACTGGCTCTACGTACCTCCCGTCATGTTCCCAGTCTCTATTCTGGGGGTACCAGATTAATTGATAGGTCCTTTAAGTTTCTATCCCCTTGTAACAGCGCGCTCAGATATCTATTAGCCGAACCGATTATCTCCCAATACATTTAGCCTTGTCGATATCATTCCACGAAGATACTCACTGTCTCCTCCCACTCGGTGAACGAATACCCTAAAAAGTGAATTTTCTCCTAGGTCACTTGTTCGAATTATAAACACGTTCATACACGCATTCGGTCATGCAACTGTTCTACCGTCCCGAATCTACCTAGATTCTTGGAGAAACCCGAAACTGTGGCATTTCAACTAAAATAAGGCCTGGAGTAAAATTGCATAGATATCCCGTTTTTAAACATTCATCCCACAGTTTTCGTTCTCGTTGGGGAAGTGTCTTTCGGCTATGCGAAAGCTGAATATCCCCTCGGTAGGGGCTCACAAGGAACACACTGATCTTTACTTTCTTCTTTACTCATCAAAATGTGTGCATCTCACCTTTCGACTCCAATATCCAACACTTTCAGTGTCCATTTCCGAAATTGTTCTACGTCGTTATTTTATCAATAAAAGAGGTAAAGGATAAAGTATAAGTAAAGGATCTGAGAAGTACTCGCTATTCACGCTGCTGAACTTATTCGAGAACATACTTCTTAGTATTACATTAACTGGAATTCAAGTTCACAATCCCATACAGTTTACGTACAAACTTTCGGTGTCAATCCTTGATGCCGTAAGGTTGCTGAATCTCATGTTGCATAACTTAGGTTCTACTTTAACGTTTTTGGACTCCCACTATCGTTCCACCCTTCTTCAGATCGTCCTATCTGTTCTGACTCGCCTATTACAAGCGAACCTAACTTACTTCTTCTGTTAGTACCAAGTCCCCATTCCTCCCAGTTACATCTGGAATTTTACAAAGGGTCATTCTAACCCTATTTCTTTCTTTACTAGATTATCAAACCACTTACTAGCCAGCCTTTTCTTTGGCTGTAAACACGTTAGTAACATTGCGTTTGGCCATTCTTGGGATTATGAAGACAGGCCTGTTTATCTGCAGAATGATTTGAAGGAATTTACCGACTGGTCTGCTCATTCCCTGTCAGTGAATGCTTTTAAATGTCCTGATGTCTCTTTTACTTTTTAGCGCAGTTTTCCGTATTCATTTGCCTTCAATGATCTCCCGCATCTAACGATTAATAACAAATAAATGTGAAAAGGATCTTCTGTGTGTTACCTTGGAGCAGATTTGGCTCACAACCAGTCAAGTTGATCTTCTCTTCCGCATCCTGCACAGACTCCCCTTCTTGTCATTTCTGTCTAAGGAATTTCAGGGTACCTTATGCTCTTGTTGTTCAACTTAGTGCTTCATAAATTCTCGCCGTCTAGTTTTACTGTTTTCCAGTATATGTTCCTAGTTTGTCGAAGAACGATGTTTCTGCCTGATAAACTTCTAAAATCGTTCGCATATTTTGGTGGAATTAACAAATATGGATACATTTTAGTAGTAGGAGATTGAATGTTTTCATGAAATAATTCACCATGTAATATGATCGCTCAACTCACCATAAAGAAACCATGGAAGCACTGTACGGCTGTTTCATCCAGCTTGTTAGGAATCATCAGCAGTGCATATCCATCGTGCCCGAACTGGGACGCCAATCCGAACCCGAACCCGAACAAGGACGAACGATTCTGAGTCGAACGCCTTAGCCATTACGCTACCGGGCAGGCTGTGAACGGTTTGTTGAACTTCACCGCATGATGTTGCACCGATCCGTCACTGATTTGCATGGTTGCTGTCCGTTAGCTCAGGCGATCGATCCCTACTGATAGATGACTTCTCTGCAGGTAGCCTAAGTACGACGAAGGTTTTGGATATGACCTAGAGAGCTTGATTACTTGATACATTTTAGTAGTAGGAGATTGAATGTTTACATGAAATAATTCACCATGTGATATCATCGCTTAGCTCACCATAAGGAAACCATGGAAGTACTGTGCAGCTGTTTCATCCTTGTTAGCTGTACAGTGCTTCCATGGTTCCTTTATGGTGAGTTGAGCGATGATATCACATGGTGAATTATTTCATGTAAATATGGATACGTCTGCTGATTTGATTGGTCAAACAAATTTCGACACCTTTGACAACAGTTTACACCGTGTTCTGCTCAGCTCCAATCACTGTCTTCACACGTCAAGTTCCGAGGCTTTTGGCATTCTTCAACTCGTTCAATCCAAATTTAAGCTTTTCCCTTCTGGTACATCGACTCCTAGGAACAGTCTTTTTCTTGACCTCATTTGTCTAGGCATAAATCGTGGACTGGTAATGACGGTCATGGAAGTTCACCTCCAACTCTAATGTCTATGCATTTTTCATTCATTGATCGGGGTTTGTGCTCACATTCTGTCCTAGTACTTCCCGTAAGTTTTGTTTGTTCGACCTCCAAATTCACACAAATCCGATTGGACGAATGCCCTGTTTGCATTGACTTGACGTGTCCTGAAATGACTTGATCTGATGTATGCGTTTGGACTATGAATTTCAACGAAAGAGGAAAGGTGAGAACGGTGACAAGAATCATTTCTCCTGGTGAACTAGGGCCAAGAATTACCATAAGCACGAATTTGATTTCGGCTGTTGGTATTGAACTAAATGAAACATGCGAATTTCTGCTATAAATTCTTCAGTGAGAAACAGTACCAGAAAACTGCCGCTTATTGATCAATGAGGACAGAAATTGTGGACCTGTTGGAGATATCCCCGTTTTAACACCTGTCGTATAGGGCAAATAATAACAATAGAACTGCAATAGATCAGAAACCGATCGATTCTCATGCCTACCTTCTTCGGCACTAATAGATAGTTCCGGGGATTACTCCCCGAGAGCAGCCCGAATGCGATGTGATTTTCACATGAAAATCTATCACTTTTCATGAAATTGGCACAATCATGAATTCCCATCGGTCGATGTGTTTTTACCTTTTGACAAGTCGACCCCAGTAATTCTGTTAATTTTGATGCCATCCTCAAAGAAAAGCAGAGATAACCCATCTAGTTCAGTTGTTTTTTTGACTTTTACAATACACATTTCCTGAGGACTTGTATGTCGGATAGTATCCGCCTGTAATGTTCCACTTTTAGGTGTAAAAGGGGAAGACTCACGGTCAAAATGGACCAAATAAATGGCACCCTAAAGTGTTATGCCCAGAGCTCCAAAATTCCATTCAAAGGGCGATCCAGTGAGCCACAGGATTCCGCAATCAACTAGCTCAAGCTTGGATTCAAACAGTCATACAACAGGATTGAAACAGCCGTTCGTTCGAATTGGCCGAAGGTGGAGGAATTTTGTCTTCTATCCAGGACATGAATTTCAAACTTTCAGTCACGTGATTCACGATCACCACAAGGCTGTCACGGGATTGGGACATTACCAACCTGCGGTCATTCGGAAAAACATTCGTTTTCCAGTTCGTTGTTCTTTCGTGCTCGTGTTAGAGATGCTTACGAAATTCCAAAGAAAAACAGTACGTGTATGCAGATAAAGCAACTTATAGGATTTCCACTCAAGATTACGCGAACAGTCACGTGGAAGGGTTTGCCAAAAGGGATAGCCGATCAACTGCATTTTCAACTTTCTAGTTTCAAGTAACCGTTCGAGCAAAGTGTAAAGAGGCCTCCAGTTTCCTTCAGCAACTTCCCTTCCACATTAATTCTGCACCGTCTTAGAAAAAGTAATTAGTTGACGAATCGAGAGTTCAGACCACTCCCGTGATATGCATCGACTTCTCTCATCCTTTCAACTGGACCAGGTAGCAAATGGCTATACGATTTGCACGAAAAACTCATCAAGTAATTGTCTTCCATTTTCAAGTGTTCTTTTTCCGATTGACTGACGTGATGAACGGCGGCAGAGTAGCGAGCAGGGAGCGAAATGCGTTTGCGCATTCGCACACCTGAGAAGTAGAAACTGATACACAAGTTGAAAAAAACTTCCACGAAAATGGCGCTATACTTCGGTAGTTTATCAACCATTCATCAAAATTTATCCTTAATTTCATTATCAAGTGTGGAATGGAGTGAGCGTTGGGTAAGGAATGGAAATAAATGAAGGGATAAAGAATTGTGATTGGCATATATTGAATGAAGTGACAGGGGAAAAAGCTTCCGACAGCAAAATATAGTTAAGTGCTTAGGCAACATAATCTATAGGGAATAAAGGGGAAAAATAATGGCGTACATTTTGTAAATGTAGAATTAAAACGAGTTCCACGAACGATTAGTCGATTGTAAAATTTGTCTTGAGAAAGACTACCAATAGTATTCGAAAAGGTGCTGCATTAGATCTACAAAACAACGCCGTGTTATAAACGATAGATCAGTCACAAGAACAAGAGGATCAATCGATTCGGAGGTCAAACTGACTATATTCCTATTAGCACAGACTATCAAATTACCAGGAATATCGTGGAGAAAGCATAACGACCAATTACGCCAAACACACACACACATAAACACCCACAAAGAAAAAAAACCAAGAACAGTCGAAAGTTTTGATAATTTGGCAACAATTTCAAAGCCATCACGGTTTCAGTTTAACCTGGTCTCTTCTTAATATATCATTCTTCTTCCATCCGCTGTACTTCGTGTCCTGTTTTTCACTTTCATCTTTTTTGTTCATCTCATCCTGCTCATTCTTCCTGTTCCTCGTCTTCTTTTTCATCGACATCTACATCATCATCTGTTCAACATCCTCCTCGTCATCGTCAGTTTTTGTTCTTTCGCCTTTCCACTTTCTTCTTCTTCTTCTTAATCTTCTTCTTCTATTCTCTTTTCTAATTTCCATTCCTCTCCATACTCTCCTGCTTTATGATCCTGTCCTTGTCATTCATTTTCTTGATGTTATTGTTTTCGTGTTTCAGTTTACTGACATCCCGGTGGTCCTCATCGTGTATGATATTCCATCGTGTGGGATTCCATCTTGTAACTTCCATATCTCAGTCGTTCGAGTGAGACACATTATTGAAGAATTCATTTGTTTGCGTACTTCATTAAACAATAGACAGTCAGATGTCATCCGATTCCTTTCAACCACACTCATGCTTGCGTCAATACGAAACAATTTGAGATCACAGGAGAAACATGGAGCAATATGGGAGTGCAGTATTGTGTGTATATCCATTTTGGTTTGAGCACCGAGTAGAAGACATCGCCTAACTTCATGTACACCCACAATTCGTTCTAATTGTGTTCCAGGCAGTTCCAGTTCACAGATTTTAAGTGAAGTAAACAAAATCCAACTTTGTCTTAGTCGTGGCAGATCGCATATTTCCACGAAATTACTCACCGTATAATATCAAGGTTTAAGTGACAGTCAAGAATCCATGGGAAATTTGTAAGAATCCTTAGCAATGCACATCCACTGCTCCCAAGACAAGACGTAATCATGGGAAGGATAGTGGCTAGTCGAATACTGGACAGGTTCTTGACGGTCCCCGAATTTTGGCGCATGATGTCTCACATACCCGTTGCTGATTTAAGCGTCCACGAGACCCCATCAGGTTTCGTCCTTGGTCGTTCGATTTCCTCATTAATACAACCGTAATGCACCACATTTTCAGTAAGAGGGCGCGGTCAATGGAGGTGTTCGAAGTGGGAAAGTTGACCGATGGTCAGGAAGATCGAAGTTGTGATATTTAGTGAACTGCTCTTGTTGTTGACCATATGATCACGGCCATTGAAGATAAAGTGAAATTAGAGTAGGCCATATCTTTCTGTGACCGACTTCCATGTAAATCGCGCAACGCATGCAACGACCAGGTGTACGAATCGACGTCTGAGTGAAATCGATCAGCCACTTGCAACCCGATTCGCCCAATGATGCATTTCGCATGTTCTGGATAGCCCTACGAAATCTCAAACCAACGCACGGCCCAACTTGCTGAGAAACGCAATAGAAAAGAAGATTGCTTCACAGATTCTACGGTACCATTCACGAGTTAGAAATTATGTACATAGAGATCATTAATTTGACAATGAGCCTCAGTCGCTATTCGGTCAAAAGTAGTCAAAAAATACGATAGAAATCTGTGTAGATGAGCACGCAATGTAAAAGAATAAATAGAACGTACTTTTTCTATGGTTGAAGCAAACACAGCAACTTATTCACGATTGACTAAAACAAACAAGCACGTTCCTGAGCAGGACAGCCACAAAACAACGTAAACGAAACTGAATGTCTCCGGTCGACAAGCACGTGCTCGATAAAGCGGAAGTAGATCGTAGCAAAACAAACTGCCTTAAGTCAGCCTGACCCTTGATTACATCAAATGTCCAAAAAGCAAACGCATTCAGAAAGCGCAAGGACAAAACAAAGAAAAGTGAATGCATTGCGCAGAAAATAAACAACATGTCATTGCGAGGACTTGAGACAAATAGACCGTTGTGGGAAAAATATAGAACGGAAAAACAGGGATGGGGAATTTTCAATCAATCACAATGTTGCAACGTAATTCAAGATTACCTCGCTGGTCTCTGTGACTACAACCAGTTAGTCAGATTTGTGGAGGCTAGCGAACGGGAAATGTGAGCAGTCCGCGATTGTGATTGGCCCAAAGTTATTTTGCCAGTCGTGATTATGTCGAAGAAGTATGCGTGATAATATCACGTAGATCAACCCTTAAGTAATTTTCAGTTTCCAACCTCTTCGTGCTTTCTTCACTTGTTTGATCCAGGGTCAGAGATATTCCCGTGCTCGCATGAAATTCAAGCTAATTCGAGCGGCAACTTAATTACTTGCGTTCCATTGCTCACAAGCTCCGCTTAAATCAGCTGTAAAAGCGCGCCGAGTTGGACAGTTTGCAGTTTTAGTTGATAAATTCATATTGAATCACATTTAGTGTAATTTGAGCAACTGCCGTTTGAGTTGAAAAAATAAACGTCGAAGCGAATTTTATTCATCTATCCGTATGCGAAACATACTACTACTACTACTACTACTACTACTACTACTACTACTACTACTACTACTACTACTACTACTACTAC